>CAUYQG010239411.1:0-65817 GCA_963574415.1 Tarsius wallacei | reverse complement strand
TATCCACAATGAAATATTACGCAGCCACAAAAAAAGAACAAAACCATGAACTTCGCAGCAACCTGGATGGACTTAGAGTCTATAATACTGAGTGATCTTTCACAGAAACAAAGAACTGAATATCTCATGTTCTCACTCATAAGTAGACCTTGAACAACTATAGTAATATGATAAGAAAAGGATTGACAGTAGTGGGAAACTGCAGGGGGGTGGGGGGGAAGGTGGGATTGGCAATAGTGGGAATCTGCCTGGGGAAGGGGGGGCACCCCTCATCAACAATGGTATCTGCACAATGAATATTTGTATACCTAACCCTGAATTGTTCCCCACAATTTAAAAAAAAATAAAAAAATGAATAAAGTATAAGGGTTAATTTATAATATATAGTAAACTACTGTAATTAAAGGTGCAGGAATAAGAAGACAAATCAAAGAAACAGATTTTTGCTTCAGAAATAGACTCAGACACTAACATATATAATTGAAAGTTCATATTAAAATAGAAAAGTATGCTGAAACTGCCTATTTAGAGAAAAAAACATAAAGGGAACTCCCTCTCTTTCTTTATACCAAAATTAATTCCAGGAAGATCATAGATTGGAAAATAATATGAGTGAAACTTTAAATATTAAAAATAAACACTGGTCATTGGTAGGTAGGAGAATGAGGAATCTTGAAATACAAAAAACCTAAAACACAAAATTTAGATACTTTAGTAGAAAAATATTAATAAACATCACTATATAAATTTTAAAATTCTGCACAGAAAAAACATAATGAAAAAATCTGGGAAGTATTTTGAAATACATATATGGCAAAATAAATGGTAATAATTTGCAATCACATTAATGCAAGATCATTCAATAAAAAGAAAAGAGAAATGAACAAGCTATTCACTAAAAGATAAATATATATTGATTGTAAACATAGAAAATAATCTTCAGTTACATTCATGAATAAATGCAGATTAAAATGAGTGACAAGTATTACATTTTGATAATAGTCTTAGCAAGTAAACAGGTAACATAGTCATAGTTAGAAACAAACCCATTACTAGAAATTTGTCCTACCCATCAGTTTTTCTTAACCTGGGATAGTTTTGCTCCCAAAGGGACATTTGGCAATGTCGGGAGACATTTTTTGTTATCTCAGTTGGGGGATGTGCTACGGGAATCTAGCCGATAGGAGCCCAAGATGTTGCTAAACATTCTACAATGTATAATTCATCCCCTAACGACAAAGAATTACAACTGACCAAAAATGTCTGTTGTACCAAAATTAAGAATTCATGCTTTGGATATACATGTGTGCATAGATACATGCTGAAGGATATTCTTTGCTGCATTGTTTTTAAAAGCAAGTAACTGGAAGCAACCTAAATGTCTATCAATAAGAGTCTGGTCAAATAAAATATGACAAATCCATGGAGTCATGTTATATAGTTTATGAAACAAATGAGGTAGATAGATGCTGATAGGAATATACTTACAAGAGAGGCTAAGAAAAAAGTTAGGGGCCGGGCTCGGTGGCTCAGCCTGTAATCCCAGCTCTTTGGGAGGCCGAGGCGAGAGGACTGCCTGAGTCCGAGGGTTTGAGACCAGCCTGGGCAACTTGGTGAGACTTTGTCTCTACAATAAATCACAAAAATTAGCTCGGCATGGTGGTGCGAGCCTGCTGTTCCAGCTACTTGGAAGGTTGAGGCAGAAGGATTGCCTGAGCCCAGCAGGTCAAGGCTGCGGTGACCATGAGCAGCAAGCCACTGCACTCCAGCCTGGACAACAAAGTGAGACTCCAACTCAAAAAAAAAAAAAAAGAGAATAGTTAGGATACTGCTCAGTATATACAACATGTTTCCATTTGTGAAAAGAAAGGTACACAGGAATATATACATGTATGTATATACGTGTGAAGATCTGCAAATATGTACAAGAAATAATAATTGAGAGTGGTCACCTCTAGGTAATGGATTTGAGGTGGAATACTCACTTTTTGTTGTGTTTTCTTTTGTATTGCTTTAGTTTCTGAAGGTGTTATTTTCATATTTTTAAAAAAGAAACCCAGGCTGATATGATTATGCCAATGTACCTTCTCTCCATTTTTCTTTCTAAATAGAAACTACGCTCCAGAGAAAGTGGACCAAGATTTTTTTGTTGTTGTTCTATGCCCTCTGCTTATGAAGTCATTCTTCCAATTTCCATTTTTGTCTTTTAAAATCCTTCAAGGTAATTCCTACTTACCAAAGACCACTTTCTGCACCCAGTCTTTTCTCGTCCCCTTAGTCACTTGGGATTACTCATTTAACACATGCAAAACACTTTTTTTAAGTCATGCCCTGTGATGTAGTGATTTAGAAACACTTCTGATTTTATTCTTGCCTCTATCTCAAAAACCCACATTAGACTGTGAGCTTTCTGAGGGCAAAATTGTATCCTTTTTATCTTTGAACTGGTTACAGTGTGTAGCAAAGTGCCCAAGGCATAATCAATGGTAAATTTATTAGGCAGAGTTGAATTGAATGAAGGGTTATAAGGTATAGGCAAATATAAATGAGTAAACATAAAACAGAAAGCAACCAGAAAAAAAATTAGTTCAGTCTATCGGCAGCCTAAACTGGTGTTCTTTAGTATCTTTTGACTTAACAGTTAAGTGTATATTGCATTTTCCAAAAATAAACCAATCATGTATACTGTAATATACCTAAGTGATATTTTTGTATTTTTCTTCCTTTCATAAGAGCTTTTGTATTTTTATAGTAGTTTCACTGAAATTGTAATTGCTACTTTTAAGTGTCTGTCATTTTTCATGTCTCAGTGGGGAAAGTACTATTTGTTTTTATTTTGCATGTGATGCATCAATTGTACAAGTGTGTGAAACGCTGCTTTTATCATCTCTAGCCTTTATGTTTCTTGACTGTTATCTGAAAATACTGAAATCCAGAGTTTCAGATATTCATGAGGCTGAAACTTGTCCATTATCATCACATTTCCCATTTCTTTGGAAACAACATGCTATGTAGTAGAGAAAACTCATTAAGTTGCTTCTTGAGTTGCTTCATCATCTGTTTTGTTCATCTCATGATAATGTCAATGTATGGTGGAAATTTTATTGTAAAATTAGGAGTTCTTGATCTTTTGAATCACTATGCATTCTCTAAAATAAGATTGGGGCTTGTTGGAGGTGTGACAGTACTGAGTCTTGCCAATTCTTAGTCTTTCTGGGTAGCTTAATAGACTTTCCCTACATGAGTATATTTCATAATTGTTTCCAAGTCAGAATTTGGCTTATTTATCTCACTGTAGCTTTGATTTCCTTACTGGAAGGGAAAGTACTCTGCAGTATCAAATATCATTTATATATTTGATATATATATATGGCACTCTCTAGTTCTGACACAATTCTAGCATCTAATACGAATGGGCCATGTTTTTATTCCCTTGTAAAACAGTATTATGACCATTTACCACCCATTCAAGAGTGGTTGCTGTTCTTCAATGTGGGTGTTATCACTTAAATCCAACTATATCTCAGTGCAACTTCATTACAAGGAGTGGAAAATTAGTGATTTTACTTTCTACTGACGGTACTTTGGTTATACAGCCATTATTATGTGTTTCTGAATATGAAATCAAATAACTTTAACAAGGACAGATGTAAAGTTTTAGGAACCTCTGGCTTTTTTACAGATATTTTCCTTGGCAAGGGCCTCATTG
Organism: Tarsius wallacei; assembly: GCA_963574415.1. Taxonomy (NCBI): domain Eukaryota; kingdom Metazoa; phylum Chordata; class Mammalia; order Primates; family Tarsiidae; genus Tarsius; species Tarsius wallacei. The sequence continues at coordinate 62,108 of CAUYQG010239411.1, read as the reverse complement.
AGTTAGCAATCCAGTAACCTTCATTTTGGAGACACATCAGTAAAAGGTACATAGACATCTCATACTAACTTTTAGCTTTTCAGTTGAAAAATAAGAATATAAGAAACAGATGTTGCTGTCACTACCTTTATTATTTGAGTCACTTGCAATGTTTATTTTATTTCAACCTTGAATAAATTTAAGAAAGGGAGGAAGATGATTAGTTTATAATTTAAAAATATAAAGCCAATGTAAAAAAAAATTGCCATGGCTAATTATAGTGTCCAGACTAAGAACTTTCAGTCTCTTCTAGAATAATTTATGAGCATAGAGGTAATCACACATGTGGGATATTCAAAACATTTAATTAAGAAAAAAATACAAAAATCACTTTTGAGAAAATACAGTTCACAGCAATTCTGTTACCCCCACTGTCAAACTTCTTCATAGCTGCTATTTTATTTGTCTGTTCCTTTCAGTATCTTGCTAGATGCCATGTGAAGGGGCCACAAATAAGACCTGATCTTTGCCTTCAAGCTAGCTCTGAAGACAGTAATTAATATGAAAACAAGTGCTGCATTGTGTGATTCAGATAAGTATGATAACATAGAGTTTCAAATAGACTTGGGTCATCAGAGCAGGCCTTACAGAGTAGATGGGCCTTGAAGGATGGATTGCAACATTACTATTTCCAACATAATAGTGTAGAATTATGCTAATCACAGGTTAGAAATTTCATCCTAAATTAAGGTGAAATAAATATTTTCAGATAACAGAAAACAAACCTAAAAATATATTTTAAAATAGTGCCTTAATACAGACACATTTGAAGGTGTGTTTATTGTTTGGGTATTGGAAAGCAGCAGAGAGGAAGGATTAAAGTGATGTCTTGCTATTTGAAGAGGGGCGGGGAAGCGGGATTGGCAGTAGTGGGAATCTGCCTGGGGAAGCGGGGAGACAAGAACATTTGTATGCCTAACCCTAAATTGTCCTACATCTTAAAAAAATTAAAATAAATAAATAAACTTGTGGTTAAGGAGTAAATACAAAGAAAATGACTAAAACTGCAAGCAATAATAATAAAATGACAGAAATAATTTAAATGATGAAAAAATATTACAAGTGATATTTAAGTGAACATTGATGAAATCTTACTCTATTGATTAAAGCATGCTATTAAAAAGAAAATGTACTTAGCTATGTTTTATGTTTACAGGAGATTGGATTAAATAATTTTCCAACTTTGAAATCTATGAATTTATTAAAGCATCAGTGCTTATCTCATTCTGGAATAGATATGAGTGTTTTCAGATAATGATCAAATAACAGAGTCCCTCATATCAACACTTTTTAATTGACAAAAATAAATATTAAAGGACCTCTTTGATGCTGCACAGCTAAGTTGAATAAGTACATGACTGGTAATAGAGATTATACAGGCTGGGGATGGGTAGGTGTTTTACTTCAACCTGTTACTTTTCTCCCAGATGTCAGTTTGTAATTACTGCCTCTTTTCAGAAAGATTTTACCCACATGGAATTTAGCAAAGTGAGTCAGAATGGAGAACGTGAAGGAGCTTTGGGCTTAGTAATAATATGTAACATTTTTTCCTTTAAAAAACATATCTCAGAATAAGTGAAGCATTTAATGAATATTGTTGAAGCTATCAAATATTTGTCTCTTCCTGAGATCCAGATGCATTACATTTACAAACTACTCCATTGTGTGTACCTGAATTTCATTGTTGGCATTTTGTTTTAGAAACTTGTGATATGTAAAAGGGAATTAAAAGCTTGTAGTAGGCTTCCAACACCAGTCTTATAAATTAAAACCAATTCATTAGCTTTTTACTGGTCATTGTAATCCATTTGTTTTTGGCATCTTTGTTCTTAATAGTTTCTTCCTTTCTTGCTATTTGTCTTTCAAAATTCTGTTCAAATTTCCCCTCCTCTATAAAGCTTTTCCTGTTTATTTACATATTCCCTTTTTTCTTCTCTTAATATGCCTGCAGCATATTAAGGGCTCGATTATACATGATCTTACTTTGATCTCTAGATTCTTATTCTGATGTGCTTCACTGTCCTGCCTGCTCCTCCAAAACTGAGCACTTCTCAGAACTTCAGTTTCTCTCTCTGTACAATGGGCATGAAAATATAGCCACCTAAAAGGCTTATTTGAAGTGTGAAATGGAATAAACCATGTTAATTGTGTGGCACAGAATCTAGCACACAGTGAGTACCAATATCATTATTATGCACTCTATAAATGCATAGTAATTGATAGCTTGATTGTTTCCTTTTAAGTCTGTATTCTAAGAGAATACAATTGTCTATTAGAAAGTGCCTCAAACTGTGTCTACAGAAGCAAACCAACTAGTTAAAAAATACAGCCAACTAGTTGCTTTCTCTACATGCCACTAATAACTAGTTTGGCTGAATTATCTAAGTGAAATAATTGGCTAGTTAAATGTCATGGCATCAAAATGTACATAATACATAAATTTTCACAAAAATCACTGCTAAGAAAAATAAGATTAAGAATAAAATCATGACTGTGAGGCATTTAGATAGAATTACCACTTAACTTGTAAAACAACCATTTTGACAGCTTTAAAAAAATCTTTCTGAGTTAATCAGTTGACTCTCTAACTTGATTAAATTGCCTAGGATTTTGTGTATAGAAACACCTTCAATCTCTTTTAGTTTTGCTCTGATTTCTTTTAAGTACCAAGTACATGCACCCATACTTACTCTTCTTTATTCTGCTGCAGGGAATTTTCCAGTTTCAACAAAACATTAAGAAATGGCATGAAATGCACATGAAGTGTCTGCCTCACAGGAACTGTTGTTAATACAATGCATTTTGCTGGGCAAATCAGCACCACTTGAATAGGACCTTGTTACCCATATTCTTCCATGTAGTGGTCTGCTCTGCATTCCCATTTTCTCACATTTTTGTGGTAAGATATAACATTCCATTTTGCAATGGACTTCACTGACCATCCAGACAGTAAGCACACGATTGTCCCAGCCTGTGTGCAAATTCCTTACTCACTAGTCAGAGCTATTCAGAGGAATGACCCTTTTAGCACAGGAAATGGGACCCCAGATTCCTGAAAAGGCCAAGGCATGGCATAGCATAGGTTTGTTGGAAATGTGACTCAGTGTGATACAAGTTTCTGGCAAATACATAGGCTAGTGGCAGTAACTTATTTATTTAAAATTTATACTCTAATTTCTTTTTAAAGGCTTTGAGGTGGTTTATAAATTGAACATAATGCAAACAAAGGGGGAACATTTAGGGCCTGAAACAGAATAAAGACCATTCTGTTAATGGCTACAGGTATGCCACTTCCAACTATAGAACTGTTCCTTACTTACATTAATCAGTGAGGGATTTTCTTGCTTTGTGCTCTTTAGCAAATTAGGCCCTAAATGAAATTTTCCAGGCACTGTTTATTGTTGGCTAGATCATTGGTGGTCTCTGAGATTTCATACACGACCCCCCACCCCTTTCCTACTGCCTAGGAAGATTGCCCTCCCACATTGCACTTTCATCCTAGCTGCCTGGGGACCTAGGTGGCCCGCACTGAGTTACACAGAGCAGCCCTCAGCTGCTTTGTGACAACAAGTACAAATGGGTCAGATGTGCATATTTGCTTTTCAGTGAATCATTCATTACCTGCATGATGTGTCTTTCCCCAGGCAACAGGGATGATAGCACACCCCCTCAGTGAGGCGTGTCTGATAAATTCTGTAGACTGTTAGTGGAAATTTTCAGTGTTTTTCTTTCTAAATGTTAGTTTATCTCTGCCAACACCTATGAAACTCTAAGACTAAGGTCTGCTTTTAAAGATTTGGGAAAGTGATTTATATTGTTTTAAGTCTTTAGTTTCCCAGAGTGAAGAGTTTAAAGTTTCCACAGTTTTGGTTTTACTGGCTTTCCCCTGACCACTTAGCCATCTGCTGTGGTGCAGAGATATTTTCTACAGGGATATATGCCTTAGCAAATTTTTGTCGTCACTGTCATATCAACTTAGCAGCTTCTTGTCATCTTTCAGTTCTTATAAACTGCTTTTGAATTGACAGCTGTCACTAACATGCTTAGATAGCAATTTAAAGGTTAGCTTAATTGACAAAGGTTAAATTTTCAACTTGCTCAGTAAACACTAAGAAATTGGGAATGGTTTATAGTTAGGAGCTAATGCCTTGATATGCATAAACGAATTGTCGAACACTATAGTTTCTATGCATCCTAGTAGTAATTGTTGACACAGATTTGGATGTAGTATCTTGTTTCTATATGTATCAGAGATTGAACGCACAGGAACTTTTACGCTTGTTTTATTATAGCATTATTGATAGAAAGGTGCCAATATATAGACTTTGCCATCTTTGTTAGCACATAATGTTTTATCTCATTTAGTTAAGCCTTGGGTGCCTAAGAAGGTACTATGATAATATTACTGCTTGAAATAATTTTGTTTTATGTTTTATTGTGCTTTCATTGAAGCCTATTTTTAAAAGTTAAAAACATGTACTCCATACATATTAAAATGCTTTTTAAGATGTTTTGGAAACTGTATGTCCAGCAAATTCACTGACTAAGGAAAACTACCCTTTCTTCTCAGTTACATATGTACTTTTTCACTGAGTATGTACTTTTCTGATATATAAGCATACAAACAATATGGTGATAAGGGAACTACTGACACTACTGGTACTTGCTTAAGGTAATAAAGAGGCTTGTCCAGAGCTGACCACAAAATAAGTTTTCAGAAAGTGAATTGTATTTTTCATTTTATTACTTTATGATTCTTCTTTCCCTATATGGTGAGAAGCAAGTGTCAACTGTGGATATATCATCTTAGCCACAGTGACACAGTGAGCAACTGGTGGACAAAGTATGTATACCATCCCCCAGAAAACTCTGATAACCTTTTGGAAATGTAGTATATAAGAAATGTATTTGCTCTCTCACTCATTCCCTTGTAGCTAATTTCAGTGTAGGTATACTAGTGTGCACATCTTGAGCCTTGGTGGCAAATAAGGCATAAGAATTGGCCATTATTGTTATAATCTGGATACTGAATACTCTAACATCATTATAATTTTTCCTACAATGGGTCGTCTTTCTTATGAATCTACATTTCTAGTCCCAAAAGGGACTGACTTAATGAGTGTGGATGACCCTACTTACCTACCCAATAACTGGGAGACCAACTCAGCATGCATAATTTATACCTGCTGCTAGGAATAAGCAATATGTGAAAGAGAGTAAAGGATTGTATTATTGGCAAAAATAATTCTCATTAACTGTTTTTTTCAAGGTTCTGAGACTTCTTTATGTACATGTGGTATCTTTTCCCCCTTGAACTATATCTTCTCATAGGACAGCTATCATGCCTGTTCCATAATCTCGTACAATCCTCTTACCGACCAATATTTGAAATATTTTAAGTTTAGGAGGGAAAAAATGGACAGATGACTATGTTTTCTCATCAAAAAATGACTTCCTGTTTGAATAGGCTCCCTCTTCTCTGGATTTTAAATATAAACTCTAAAATTAGTTTTAACTATGTCTATAACTATTTCCTGAATCATTTCAGACTAGTTATTTAAGCTCATTATGTCATGACATCATTTCTTTTTCATTCTTTCTTCATCACTTTCATTTTATTATACATAATATCAGATTCCACTGCCATGATTTTCTATTTTCTTGTATCTTCCTCTTACCTTTAAAGAAGCTGTAAAAATTACTTAAGTTCTCCTGTTTTGGTTAATGTTTCAGGTAGTTAATTTACCACTCCTTGTTTTCTATGGAGAAGTTAAAAACAACTTGACTCTTGACTATCTTTTGTGCAGTCTCTCAGTCACAGTTGTTCTGTACTAGATGTTGTTGCCAAGTCAAGGATTAGCCCCACTGAATTCTACTTCCTATATTACCAAAATCTGTTATTGACTGGAAAAACAGGGCCAGTGTGTATCTCATCACTTATAATAGGAAGTTTTGACGACTTCTCTCTATATAAGAACTTATCAGCAAATACTATAACATTCTAAAATCATGTCTTGTGTGGTTTAAAAGTCACATGAAAGTATTAAAATTTGGCATGGCTAATGAGAGATTCTTCCTCATTTGTATCATGCAAATAAAACTCTGACATTTTACAAATCACTTACCTACTCTCTCTCCCCACATGGGATGGGGTTGGAGAGATATGTTTTTAACAATAGTAAGCATTATTTTTTATGCAAAACAAGGGAGTCCAAAATGACACTGAAACAGTCCTGCATTAATGTTTCTTTTTTCTCTTTATAAGACATCTGAGAAGGAAAGTATCAATAGTGTGCTAATAATCTCCACAGCAAATCATGAGATACATTAGATCTTACAGAAGGATTTAAGGTGACTTGAGGATTATAAGGGTAATCTTTTAGTGCTTTTGAAGACTCTTCAAAAGCGTAAAACATCAATGGCCCAAGAGAAAAGGAAGACCTTTAAAGCATATTGCAAATTATTATTCAATATGGCAAATGTACTATTTGATACTGTCTTTGGGGTCAGCAGCAGTTGAAAGACCTATGTTGCCAAATTATATTTAAAGGTCAACAGCTGTTTTATTCCAGATGCAACCTACCCCTGAAGATGTTTAAACACATTTTAATAGAAATTGTGATTACTGTAGGGATGCTGATCTATCCCTATAGATTGTTTAGGACCTTTCAGAGAAGAAATGCTTTAGTAAGATTATTTGGCCCTAATAACCCTAGTGAAGCCTGGTGGAAAAAAAACATAAGGTTACTGGAGGCATGGGAATTAGCATGAAATCCAGCCTATCAGTAGAGGTCATTAGGGCAGAACTTTCCCCTGCACATTTGAAAAAAATATGATATTACTAGGGAGCAATGAGTAGTGAAAATTCTTACTACTCACATACCTTCTTACTTCTTCTTCCTAAGACCTTGAATATTTTGAGTCTATAGCCTTACTACATTTGGTCCTATTCAATGTATTTTTGTTTATTTACAAAATGTGAATATATTAGTATTTAAGTTATTAAGCAACCTGGGCAAAAAAAAAAGATTTTATGCTGCATATGCCTGAGGATTAGTGCTCAAAAGACCAGGGAAGTTGCATGAATTTGTCAAAGGGAAATTTAGAGGAGAGGCTCACAGAGTAGCCAGAGAAAGGACAAGAGTCTTAGAATCAGGTCTCAACAGGAAATTGAGATGGTAAGCAAAACACAAAGTGTATATAAAGACTTTAAAAGAGTAGACAGAATGTCAGAGGTCTGTCTTTTAACAGGTAGGAGACCAGGAAGGCTGTCCAGAAGGTCACCAATGATAATGAATTGAGCTCAGAGTGTTAGCATGACAGGTCAAGGCTATAGCTAATAGAATCTTGAAAAATGAATGTATAAGTTGGAATTTCAATGATTTTCCCTCCCTTTGTTACATCATTTAAGCCAATATTTATTGAGCACCCACTTAGAGCCAGGAACTGAGATAGGCTCTAGGGAATGTAGAAATTTATAAAGTAGGATCCTTGCCTATTGTGAGCTCACAGTATTGTGGGGAAAACAACTAAGAAAATCCACAATTATAAAAGCATTAAGTGCTATGATAAAATTATTTAGTAGAAGCTAAGGAAGAGAAAAGGGAAGACATCTGTATTTTATGTAGCTGTGAATTCTTGATCATATGTAAGCAAAAACAAAACGATCTCAGAAGAAGGTGTAACAGAAGTTGAATTGATAATAAGAATTGGCCAGATGGAAAGGGAGGTGGAGTAGGAAAAAAGGCATTCAAAAACAGCAGGAAAAACATGTACTAAAGCATTGAGGGAGGGGAGTGTGACTTCTTGAAAACGCATTAGGTAGGACCGTTTAGCTAAAACTGAGAGTGGAAGGGAAAAGATGACAGGAGATGATACTAGAAAGGCCAACAAAGATCCAATCATAAAAATCCTTTGTAGGCCATAATGAAGAGTCTGGATGTTATCTTGGAAGCAGTAAGAAATCACTAAAGTATACTAAGTAGAGAGTGGCATAGTCAGATTTTCATTTTAGAAAAAAAATCAAACTGGCAGCTCTGTAATAAGTACTATAATAGAGGTAATCAGGGGAGTAAAAGAGTACGGAGAAGGTACACAGGGAGTGCACCTATCTTAGACAATTACTGATATGTTAAACAAGCCCATACAACTGGCATACACATTTGTGGAATGCGAGATTGTTGAATTTGAGCTAATTTTTTTCTCTAGAAATTTGAGTGTGCTTTACTTTATGGAAGTTAAGACATTTACTAGGATGTGATGATTGAAGGATGTAGTGATTTCTGACACGTTCATAAATTCCAGCTGCATAATATAGTTAAAGGGCTACCAAGACGCAGGGCCAATTTTCCTGCCACATTGAGGATGATATCAAGTAAGATATCAGACTCCAACATGGCCCTCGTGGCTTTGTCAGAGCCAGAATCCTGACTTCTCACATCCCCAACAATGTAATTAGGGAAAAATCAAGAATTCTATGTTTCTTTTTGGGCCTTCTCTACTCAATATGAGTGTTTGAGGTTTGGTTTTTCCTTTCAAAGAATGAAAAAGGCCACAAATCCAAACAACTTTTTAATTTCTCTTTAAAAATGGTTTAAGTTTATACCAACATCAAGGCCTCTCCTAGCTCAGTCAATATTTTTCAATGATTTAGCTTGAAGAAGAATAGGAAAAAAAATATTTTAGATTTTAAGTCTGTTTCTTTGAATTAGAGCCCACAGCTACATTTGTGCCAAGAGTTTCCCTTGGTGGTGACATAAAAAATCACCATTACCTATTTAGAACTGTGACCTGGCAGCTGGGTACCTTGATATTATGAATGGAGCAGAGTCACCTAAAAGAAAAGAAAAGCTCCCCTGATATTGCACATTTGATTTTTCATTGCCTAACGCTAGCTCCAAAACTGTATTCAGCAGAGAGAGTTGGGAAATTGATTTTATTGAAATTGATAAGTAAAACATATATAAATTAGTTATAACAAAGTCATAAAATGTTTCCTATGGTTTAGGCATCTTTATTCATGAGTATGACATTAATTGTCTCTAATGATATTGCTAAATTGATCCTCCTATTAATATTTTGCAAGTTCAGCTGTTGTTATTGGCACCCTCTGTAAATGTCAACAATGTATTTGCAAAAAAGTGAGAACATAGGAAGCTTATGTATATAAGTCAATATTATTTATTATTTTATTTTTTAATTTTTTATTTTTTATTTGAAAGGTTTGGGTACAATTCAGGGTTAGATATACAAATGTTCATTATGCAGGTACCCTTGCTGATGGGATGTGACCCTCCTTTCCCCAGGCAGATTCCCACCACTGCCAATCCTGCTTCCCCATCCCCCTCACGGTAGTTTCCCGCCATTGACAATCCTTTTCTTATAGTATTATGATAATTGTTCAAGGTCCACTTATGAGTGAGAACATGTGATACTCAGTTCGTTGTTTTTGTGAAAGATCACTCAGTATTATAGACTCTAAGTCCATCCAGGTTGAGTGAAGTTCATAATTTTGTTCTTCTTTATGGCTGCATAATATTCTATCGTGTATATGCACTACTTTTTTAATCCAGTCTTCTTTTGATGGGCAGCACAGTTGGTTCCATGTCCTTGCCACTGTGAACAATGCTGCAATAAACATACGTGTGCAGGTATCCTTCTCATAGAGTGGTTTGAGTTTTTCCGGGTATATTCCCAGTAGGGGGATCAAGGGGTCATATGGAAGGTCGATTTTTAGATCTTTTAGGAATTGCCACACTGTTTTTCACAGAGGCTGTACAAGTTTACACTCCCACCAACAGTGTAGAAGTGTTCCCTTACTGCCGCATCCTCTCCAGCATCTGTTGTTTTTTGAGTTATTGATGATAGCTATCCTGACTGGAGTTAGATGGTATTTCAGTGTAGTTTTAATTTGCACTTCTTTGATGACTTGACTGCTCGTATGTCTTCTTTTGAGAAGTGTCTATTCATGTCTTTTGCCCACTTTTTAAAGGAGCTGTTTGTTTTTTTCCTTTCGGTGCATTTGAGTTCCTTGTAGATCCTAGATGTTAGGCTTTTGTCAGATATACAGTTGGCAAATATTTTTTTAATGGATGGTTTTTACAGCCCTTATTCTTCCTCCCTCCCTCTCCCTTTTACAAGTTCCCAGTGTCTGTTGTTCCCATCCTCATGCCCATGTATACTCAGTGTTTAGTTCCTACTTATAAGTAAGAACATGTGGTATTCAGTTTTCTGTTTCTGTGACAACTTGCTTAGAATGATGATCTCCAGTTGCATTCATGCTGCTGCAAAAGACATTATTTTGTTCTTTTTTTATGACTGCATGGTATTCCATGGTGTATATGTACTACATTTTCTTCATCCAGTCCACTTGTTGATGGGCACCAAGGTTTGTTCTATATTTTTGCTACTGTGGATAATGCTTGATTTTAAAGATGAAGAAACTGATGCACAGAAAATTTAAGTGCATTGTCCAAAGTTTGAAGTTGTCAAGTGGTGGAACTATAATTTAAACCTAGGTAGTCAGATTGCAGAGTTACTGCACTTAATCTTTATCCTTTCAGCATAAAGAACCATCCTATCACAGAGAATTAGGACTTCTTTTTTATTTTTTTGAGTTGGAGTCTCATTCTGTCGCCCAGGCTGGAATACAGTAGCACGCTCACTGCCATCGCAGCCTCGACCTGCTGGGCTCAGGTGATCCTTCCACTTCAACCTTCCAAGTAGTTGAAACTACAGGCATGGGGATTAGGACTTTAAAAGGAAAGAAAACATTTTATATAACAAAACTGTCCTCTTTTTCCTAGGAGGGTGGCATGTCAAGGACAAAATGAGATGGGACAAGAATGCCGAGGACCAGAATATACTATTTAGAACTCAGAACACCCAGTCTTCACAATGAGGAAGAATCCCATAGCAAATTATGTAGCCACTAAATGTAGAACAAGCTTTATCAAGAAATAAACAGTTAAAAAATACATCCTACATAAACACCAGCAGATAACCTTACAGGAATACCAGCATGGTAAGGACTGTATTAAATACATTAAAGTGAGAGCCTGAGATGGGAGAGAAAAAGGGGAGTAGGGATCATAGAAGAAGAGAACGCACATACACATGTGCACACTCACGAGAGAGAGAGAGAGAGAGAGAGAATAATGAAAATTTACTAAAAACTCAGGAATACGATCAACTCAATTCTCAGCCACCTGAGGTCCAAATTAAACAAAAAAACAATTGTTCTGGAATGACATCCTTTGCTCTTGAGACAATCATAATTTTTCTGGTTGGATATAAAGAGTTTGTGATCCATCTCAAGAGTAAGCAGGACTATGATGTAGGAAGTGGCTATGCAGGAATGAACTTTAATGTTGCTTTTGCTTTACTGGGAAATGACTAGGTTACTCTTTGCCTCCACCTTTCTTTGCAGTTAGATGTGAAATTAAATTCATACCACAGGTTATCATTGCATGAAACATTACTTTTTAAGAACTTTATGAAGGCCAGGTGCTCACGCCTATGATCCCAGCACTTTGGTATGCCGAGGTGAAAGAAATGCTTGAACCCACAGGTTCGAGACCACCCTGGGAAACTTGGTGAGCTCTCATCTCTACAATAAATAAAAAAATTAGCCAGGCATGGTGGTGCATGCCTGTAGTCCCAGCTACTTGGAAGGCTGAGGTGGAAGGTTCAACTGAGGCCAGCAGATCGAGGCTGCGGTAGCTGTGAGCATGCCGTTGCACTCCAGCCCGGGCGACAGGGTGAGACTCCAACTAAAAAAAAACCCACAAAAAACAAAAAATCCCCAAGCAAACAACTTTATGAAGATATAATTCATATACAATCGGCCTATTTTAAATGTGCAATTCAATGATATTTAGTATGCTCACAGAGTTGTGCAACCATCATCACAATCCATTCTAGAACATTTTCATCACCCCCAAATGAAGCTCCAGACCCATTAGCAGTCGCTCTCTATTCTGTCACTCCTGACCTCCCAGTCCCAGGCAGCCACTAATCTACTTTCTGTCTCTGTGGATTTGTCTATTCCAGGCAGCTCACACAAATAGTATCAGCCACTATGTGGTCTTTTGTGACTGGCTTATTTCCCTTAGCATAATATTTTTGAGGTTCATTTATGTTGCAGCATATATCAGTATTTTTCCCCCTTCACTGCCAAATAAAGTCTACTTCAATAGCTGAATAATATATATCCTTTTGTATGGATAAATCAGATTGCATTTATCCTTTACCTAATGTACATTTGGGGGTTTCCCACTTGTTTGCTATTATGAATAGTGCTGCAATAAACATTACTGTACAGGTTTTGTGAGAACATATGTTTCCAATCCTCTTGGATATATATCTAGGTGTAGGATTGCTGAGACATATGATAATTCTATGTTTAATTCTTTGAGGAATGGTCAGACCATTTCCTACAGTGGCTGCAACAGCAATGCATGAAACTTCTACTTCTCCATACCATCATCAACACTTGTTATTATCTGGCCTTTTGATTATAACCATCCTAGTGGGTATGAAGTGGTATCTTATTATAATTTTGATTTATATTTCTGTAATCACTAATGATGTTTTTATGTGCTTATTGGCCATTTGAATGTTTTTAGAGAAATGTTTATGAGATATTTTGTCCACTTTAAAATTGAGCTATGTGCCTATTATTGAATTGTAAGAGTACTTTGCATATTTTAGCTACCAGTACTTTATCAGATACATAATTTTAAAATATTTTCTCCTGGCTGGGCTCAGTGGCTCAGCCTGTAATCCCAGCACTTTGGGAGGCCGAGGCGAGTGGATTGCCTGAGCCCGCGGGCTCGAGACCAGCCCGGACAACTTGGTGAGACCTCATCTCTACAATAAATAAAAAAAACTAGCCAGGCATGATAGTGCGCACCTGTAGGTCCGGCCACTTGGAAGGCTGAGACTGAAGGATTGCCTGAACCCAGCAGTTCAACGCTGAGGTGGCTGTGAGCATGCCACTGCACTCCAGCCTGGGCCACGGAGTGAGACTCCGACTCAAAAATAAAAATAAAAATAAAAATAAATTGCCTCCCATTCTATGAATTGTCTTTTCTTTTTTTGATAGTAACTTTGAAGTAAAATGTCTAATTTTGATGAAGTCCAATTAACCCACTTTTGATGTTGTTGCTCTTGTTTTTGGTATCACGTCTAAAAAATCATTGCCTAATCCAAGGTCATGAAGATTTACATCTATTTTTAATTCTAAGATTCTTGTAGGTTTAGCTCTTACATTTAGGTATTTGATCCGTCTTGAGTAAATTTTTACATGTGGTATGAGGTTGGAGTTCAAATGTACTATTTTGCATGTGAATATCCAGTTATCCTAGTACCATTTGTTTAAAATATCATTCTTTCACTCACTGAACTATCTTGGTATCCTGGTCACATATCAATTGACCATAGATCAATTGGTCCAATGGGCACTTTCCATACTTACCTTACTTGACCTCTTATCAGCATTTGACTCTGTTGATCACTCCCTCCTTTTGAAATACTTTTCTCCTGTGATTCTGCTCAATTACTTGGTATCATAAGAATGTGTATGCTTTAGATATAATACAAAGCATGCCCATAGACAAGGGTATCAGTGTGCCTTAGTAGAATAAGCACTGGCATAGGAATTATGAGAAGTGTATGTCATTTTCTTTTTTTTTTTTGAGTCAGAGTCTCACTCTGTCGCACAGGCTGAAGTGCAGTGGCATGCTCACAGCCACCGCAGCCTCAACCTGCTGGGCTCAGGCGATCCTTCCGCCTCAGCCTTCCAAGTAGCTGGAACCACAGGCACGTGCCACCATGCCCAGCTAATTTTTTGATTTATTGTAGAGATGAGTTCTCATCAAGTTGCCCAGGCTGTTCTCAAACCCCGGGGCTCAGGCAATCCTCTCACCTCGGCCTCCCAAAGTGCTGGGATTATAGACATGAGCCACCTCGCCCCGCTGTGACATTTTTTATAAAGGCGGGTAATATACTTTGTGGATTTTTTGGGGGGAAGGAGGCTGTGGATCTTTTGAAAATTATTTTGAGCCAGGCTTGGTGGCTCAGCCTGTAATCCTGCGCTTTGGGAGGCTGAGGTGAGTGGATTGCCTGAGCCTTCGGATTCGAGACCCGCCTGGGCAACTTGGTGAGACCTTATCTCTACAATAAATTAAAAAAATTAGCCGGGTGTGGTAGCGCACGCCTGTAATTCCAGCTACTTGGAAGGCTGAGGCAGTAGGATCTCCGGAACCCCAGCAGGTAGAAGCTGCGGTGGCCGGGAGTGGCCACTGCACTCCAGTCTGGGCGACAGAGTGAGACTCCAACTCAAAAAAAAAAAAAAAGAAAATTATTTTGGGTAGGAACTCTTTATTAGACAGATTAACTATTTGTCTAGGCTATGAATGAGACATGTCTTTCCCAGTTTATACTTATTTTTAAACTTTCCATATGAAGGTTTTTGCCATGCATTTTTTTTTCTGGTTAATTTTTCAGTCTTCTATGGCTTTTTGACTTTGTATCATGTTTAGAAAGGGTTTCCCCATTCAGACATACCAGGAACAAAACAAACAAACAAAAACCCTTCCGTGGTTTTGTCTGATATTTTCCATGACTTTGGATGTTTTACATTTAAATCCTGATCCATATATAATTTTTCCTAGGGTAAGGTGTGAAATATGGATCTCATTTTTTTCTGCATTATTTTCTTTTTATTCAATTAACCGAATAATCTTACCGTTTTAATAGCTACTTTTATCATATTCCAAATTCCCTTGTTTTAAAATGTATTTCCCTACTTACGATTCAAATTAATTCATCTTTTTTTTTCTTAGGGGCAGGGTTTTTCTCTGTCACTCAGGTTGGAATGCAGTGATTCAATCATAGCTCACTGCAGCCTGGGCCCAAATGATGCTTTTGCCTCAGCCTCCCAAGTAGCTAGGACAGGTGTGTACCACCAAGCCTGGCTAATTTTTTTTTACTGTTTTTGGTAGAGACTGAGTCTTGCTATGTTGACCAACCTGGTCTTGAACTCCTGGCCTCAAGTGATCCTCCCACCTTGGCCTCCCAAAGTACTGGGATTATAGGCATGAGGTACCATGCCCAGCCTAACCTATTTATAACCAATTACCTCACGGAAATTGTTATTGCTTTATAATATATTTAAATATATATTTCTTTCAAAATTAGCTTGTATGGTAGTCTTTAAATTGTCCCTATTAAGGAATAAACTTCATGTTGTTTGTTTCAGTTGTGAAAATATTTTTGAACCTTAATTCTAAGATAAAACTGTTTGCTATTTCCCTTTTTGTATAATCATCATGTTTAATAACCGTATCTGTAGATTTTAATCTAATACAAATTTTTGAGCAAAAAAGGGCCAGAAAGTGAGTCTTGCAGCATTCTCCCAGAGTCTTATTACTCTAAGTGTGGTATGCAGATCAACATTTCCAATATTACCTGACTATTTTAAATTCTAAATCTCAGGCCCCAACTCAAAGTTACTAATTAAAAACTTGCATTTTAACATGATCCCCCAAGTGATTCATATGTAAAGTTTGAGAACAGTGTACTATAGAGCCCTCTCTCTATGATAATAATCCATAACCTTCACTTCACATTAAATTCACCTGGGGGAATTAAAAAAGAAATACTGAGGACTGGGTTGCACCCCCCAGAGATTGATTTTAATTGGACTGGCTTTGGCAATGGTTTTATTAAAAACCTCTCATTGCAGCCAGGGTTGAGAAACAGTGTTCTAGAACTACAGCTTGCCATTGTTAGGGTCTTAATTACTTAAATAACCAGGAGGGATGCCTTTATTACTTGATGGGGTGTCTTTAGGAAACAACTGATCTGAAGGCATCATCCATACGACCTGCACCCCCAGAACTTTTTACTTGTTGTACCTGCCTATGTTGCCTCACCATTTCTTTGGTTTCCTTGATAAACAACTCTTGCATCTTGAGAACTTAACCACTTCTTCTTAATCTTTGTTCCGGCATCCAATAAAAGGTTCTGAGTTGCCTACACACTTTAATATGGAGCCACAGATTTGTACCTGCCTGTGTTTCTGTCCTTCTGCCTAAAATATTCTTGTTCATGAACCTGATATAATTTGATCCCTGCCTACTAGTTTCAGCTTTGGTTTGAGAGATTTTAGTTCTTTCATATGTTAAAATTCCATTCTCACAAATATTTCTATCACAGTGGTCAGTTCATCTCACTGTTCAGCCATGGTGATAAGTGACAGCAGGTTATAGAATTCCCTGATACACCAATCCAGTAACCTCAGCGGGAAAGGAAAGGGGATTCCTTTTTTTTTTTTTTTGAGTTAAAATCTCACTCTGTCGCCCAGACTGGAGTGCAGTGGCACGCTCCCGGCCACCGCAGCCTCGACCTGCTGGGCTCCGGCGATCCTTCTGCCTCAGCCTTCCAAGTACTGGAACTACAGGCACGTACTACCATACCCAGCTAATTTTTTAAAATTTATTGTAGAGATGAGGTCTCGCCAAGTTGCCCAGTCAGGTCTCGAATCCGCGGGCTCAGGCAATTGACTCACCTCAGCCTCCCAAAGCGCGGGATTACAGGCTGACCCACCGAGCCCGGCTAGGGATTCATTTTTGAATGACATTCTGAGGGAACTCATGTTGGCTTCTGGTGATCATTATGTACTTCCATAAATGCCCATAAGTCAATTTTTTTAAAACTGCTATAGAATGTTATAGGCTATCAGAATCAAACTCTCCACCATGTATTTATTGGAGTGTTATTCTACTGAAAATGTGGAAAGTTGTCAGTCTATAGTTTTTCAGAAACCTGCTCACCCCACCTCCTTTTTATTTATTATTATTTTTAGAGATGAGGGTCTCATTATATTCCCCAGGTTGTCCTTGAACTCCTCCTGCCTCAGTCTCCCAAGTAGCTGCCTAACTCCTTTGTAATGTAATTTCTCAGAGATTACTAATACTGGCTCTGAAATTGTTGGGTAAATTCTTTCAGTATCTAGGTGCAATTCTCTGGAGTCCTGGGGTCTTAAGTTCTGTTGAAGTGAGTGACAATTCTTATTATTTCTTCAGATATTGAGGACTTCAAGTCTATTTTTAGTTGTTCATCTAACATACATAAGTGAGACACCATGATGTGAACATGAACAAAGTTGAATAACCAAAGAGTTTACTTCTCCATTTGGAGGTAGAAATATGTCCCCAACCAATACACACTTTGGAGTGAACGAAGCAGATTGGATGGGGCAGATAAAGTTCTGTGGGTGAAAGTAGCTGGTCTCAAAGTTCCGAATTTCTAACACTGTAGTGGTATCATAGATATGCAAATTTTAACATCTGTCCCAGAGATGTGGATAATATTAAGAGTTTTATATGAGGGACCTAGAGACCAGTTTCCAAGTAGTATTTTTTTTTTCTAGCTTGAAAATAGTTTTTGTTGTTTAGAAGATAGAAACAATGTCACAATCAAGTTGCCCAATTCATTTCTCAGTTACTTCCTCAAACAGCAGGTCTATTTCCTTTCTGAAGCATTTCTTTCTCCGAATTTCTAGAGTCTGCAGGTGGAAGGCAAAGAAAATTTAGATATCAAGGTAGAGATAGTTTATATCAAGATAGAGCTCTTAAAATGTTGGTATTATAATGTAAATTTCAGTCAGTGCTAAGGCAGGTTTGACTTAACAAATATTTGCTTCTAAATCATTTGCAACTTGTTTTATAATCTGCCTCAAAATCTGCCTTTTCCAACTTTAGAACAGTGGTAGGGTGGAGCGTTAATAACAGTGACTATGTAATGCTAAAATTTACTCCACGCCAGGCACCTATTTTATTAGATCCTCCCACCAACCCTCTGAGGTAGGCACTATTATTAGCTCCATTTACATATCAGGAACTAGGCACAGAGACGCTGACTAACTTACACACATTGTTTAGTTATAGCTATTAAGTGCCAGAGGAAAGATTCAAATCCAAGCCTGCTTGACTTCAGGGAATACATGGGTAAACGCCATACAAACTGCTTTTTTTTCTGTTGTAGTTCTGTTGTAATAAAGCTGGCCTTCCTGCCTTTCTTCGGATTGTCAGCAGGATATTGGAAATTCAGACTTGAAGTGATGCTTGCAAGCTGCTAAGCAGTTTCATCCCCACTGTGTGACTGTGATGGTGCTTTTCATGTACCTGTGACATATGAAATAAAAGGGGGAGGGGGGTCTTTTTGAGCTCTTCCGCTCTGCTCTTTAAGGAGAGGTACGCTGACTCAGTAGTGCCCACAGGACATTTCTGAGTATATGCTTTCTTTTCTGGCATCCCTGCACACATCTGAAACAGACAGACATATGGACATGTACTCTCCTCTGGTACTCTATCTTATATTAAATCTTCAGATTTTGAGCTCAGCACTTGATTATAGTCCATTATTCAGAATTGTGTACAATGAATAACAGAAAGGAGAGTATGTTTTTCTCGAATAACTTATTTAAACAGTCAGTAATCCCATTTTCTCTCATCAAAAATTAAAAGCATACACCCTTGCTTCACTATAAATTACAGTAAGCGAACTTACCACTTCTGTATTGGCTCAGCTACTAATTACGATCAACTTTAATAGAATGTTGAGATCATACTACTGTTTTCCTGTAAGTTACTGGTTTTTAACTGCTAGAAGGAAAAAAACCAGTAGAGTAAATAGAACACATTCACAGTAATAGGAAATTCAGCCTATAACTTTCCAACACCCCCCAAAAAAAGGTAATCATTTAAATATTTCTTAGCTGTTTCGAACATTTGTTATCTATAACTGGATTTAGTACTTCAGATCTGGCTATCAGTTGAATCCTGCTTGGAATCAACTGTGTAAATGACATACTTTCGATTATTTGAAAAATTGTGCAAGTTTTTCTCCATGAATCCTTTATCTCGTTTCTGGGACGTCTCTCTACATTTTCCATTCATCAAGGCACTTGTGTTCTTTTGCTGTTCCTCTGACTGTATTGCTCTCCAGTGCAGATTCCCTAGCCTGGCAATTTCCCTTTCTTTCCCTCTCCCGGCTGAGCGCCCACGTCCTATTTCCTACGAGTCTTACACAACTTGGTAACCAATTACCAATTAATAATTTACATATCAATGACTGACAGCTGCCTTGGGAATTAAGGGAAGAGGTTTGGGAAAGGCCTTTCCCTGCAGCTTTGAAATCCCATCTGAGTAATAGCTGAATTAGCTTATTTCCAAGAGTGTTCCTAATCAAACTCACTGACAAGTACTGTACAGTTGGAAATAATATATTGTTTAAATATAAAGTAGTTCTTTATTTAGGACACTGTTGTTTAGGTTTAATTCTGTCTCCTATGTGAGAATTTTTTAAAAATCCAGAGTCAAAGTAGACAATAGGAGACTAATTACAAAATCACAGATCAGAAACTCATCTTTTTTCTTAGCTTTGCTGCTACTGGATATCATATATACTCCTATGTTAATAACTTATAGGAATGAAGTATGATCATATTTCATAGGAATGTTATAAAAATTGATTATTAGTCATTACACTAAAATATAAAGTAAGTAATGATAATTAAAATCACAATCATGTGGTTTTCTTCAGTCTTACTATTTATAAAATTACACAGGTGTAAATATAGCATGGTACATTTAGAATTTAAGTGTGTGAAAATGTCAACTTCATATAAATATTAAATCAGGATGAATAACATTTCTAGAAGGGTTAAATACACAGAATGAATGTATTGTAGTATATACTATTTTATGTTTGAAATATTTTCCTTATTAGTCAGTCACAATAAAATAAGAAAATTAACTGGGCACAGTGACTCACACCTGTAATTCCAGCACTTTGAGATGTGGAGGGGAGAGGATTGCCTGAACCCAGTTCAAGGCCAGACTGGGCAACTTGGTGAGACTTCATCTCTACAATAAATCAAAAAATTAGCCAGGCCTAGTGATGTATGCCTGTAGTTAGAGCTGTCTGAAAGGCTGAGGTGGAAGGATTGCCTGAATCCAGCAGGTCGAGGCTGCAGTGGCTGTGACCGTGCCACTGTAATCCAGCCTGGGTAACAGAGACTCCAACTCAAAAAAAAAAAAAAGAAGAAGAAAAGAAAACGTTACATCAATGTTAATTATAGGCATTAAATCAATACTGCTGATTGATGGAAACGGAATTATAATTTCTAACTGCATACACAATGTATGACCCAAGTACTATCTAAGTTGAAGATTTCATGGATTCTATTTTTTAACTATAGTCCCTAATTTTTGTCTCTCCCTTAGGTTTTAGAATTGTTATAAAAATCTAGTATAAGTTTGAAAGCAGAATATTTTCCGTAATTATGTTGAATGGACTTTGCATATGTTTACCATCATCCAGAGTTTAATTAATTTTCAATACATTTATAGACAGTTTGAATCTTATGTGTCTTTTTAATTGAGTAAATTTTGTTTTTGAATTGGAGTCTCACTCCATCGCCCAGGTTGGAGTGCAGTGGCACACTCACGGCCACCCCAGTGTCAACCTGCTGGGCTCCAGCGATCCTTCTGCCTCAGGCTTCCAAGTAGCAGGGACTACAGGTGCGCACTACCATGCATGACTCATTTTTTTTTTTTTAATTTATTGGAGAGACGAATTCTTGCCAAGTTGCCCGGTCTCAAACCCACAGGTTCAGGCAATCCACTTGCCTCAGCCTCCCAAAGTGCTGGGATTACAGGCTGAGCCACCTAGACCCACCAATTTCATTCCCTTTTTAAGGCTGAATAATAATATTCTATTGTATGGATATACCATATTTTGTTTCTCCATTCATCTGTAGGTGGATATTTGGATTGTCTCCACCTTTTGGCTGTTGTGGATAATGCTGCAATGAGCATTGGTTTACAAGTATTTGTTTGAGTTCCTGTTTTCAGTTATTTTGGGTATATACCTAGAATGGCAATTCCTGGATCATATAGTAATCCTATAGTTAAATTTTGAGAAACCACTGTATGGGCTCCGGCGATCCGTCCGCCTCAGCCTTCCAAGTAACTGGAACTACAGGTGTGTGCTACCATACCTGACTAATTTTTGCCAAGTTGCCCAGGCTGGTCTCAAACCTGCGGACTCAGGTAATCCACTCGCCTCAGCCTCCCAAAGTGCTGGGATCACAGGCTGAGCTACCAACCCAACCTTAAATAAAATCTTTAACTCATTTATTTTGCTTGTATGAATGGTAAATCAAAATTTTTGTATAATTAGTAACGGTATATTTAAGGGTACCAACAATGATGTTTGCTTTTCATTATTGTGTCAAATTTTAAAAATTAAATTAGACCTACAGTTTCGGAACTTAGTACATCAGAGATAAAACTTAATTTGGTGAACTCTACTTATTCTTTCTGACCCATATAAAGTAGATTTTTTTCTGCTTACCTGTGGATTTGTTACTAAAATGCCAGGTGTTTTGTCAGGGTCCTGTAGCTTCCCGCATAGAAACCCAATCACTGAGACAAATATTGCCAGGGAAGAAGTCTCTTTATTTAGGTGATATCAACTAAGGAGAATGGCAAATGCCTGAAATCCATCTCCCCATCCCACTGAAGTCAGGGACTTACATAGTGGGGCAAGAATGTAGAAAATAGGAATTAAGGAGGAGTAAGGAAAAGGAGTTGGTAAGCAGGAATTGGGGAGGGGTCTGGCATCTCATTGTCTGGATGCTGTGATGAGATGAGTTTCAGTTTCTTGATAATGTAGGCTTGAGGATCAGTTTCCTGAGAAAGGAACTCAGAGAAGACAAACATAAGTTTCAAGCTTTTAGACCTGGATGGTCAGTTTCTATGTTTATGTAAAAAAAATTGAGAAAACAAAACTGCAACCATTAGTTCTATGGGGAATTTGGGCAAGTTTCAAATTCTTTATTGTTTGTTTTTTCTGTATTATAATCATTCAGTGTTTATCAAGGACTTATTAGATATCTTTTATAGGCTTAACACTTGGCTAAGTCATATTTGAGTAGGATAATCTTATTTTCTAACCCCTCCAAATAGAACATATGCTCTGACAAATATATCTCTGACAGTGTTTCTGAATCATAGAAAGGGACTATCCTGGAGAATCTAGAAAACAATGTTGTCAAATATGTGAGTTACTGAAAAAAATAGTCATTTTATAAAACAATGATAAAAAGTGACATTGAATATCTTCTATGTATCAAGCACTTTATATTATATTATATTATACCTAATTTTTATAGCAACTCTGCAAAATAGGTGCCATTATTTCATTTTAGGGTTTAGGGGTGGGAATGAGGTGAGAGGGTTACATGTAACTTGTGTATTATCAAATGACTGCTGCTTCCCAGACCTGGGTCTCAAACTCAAAGCTGGTCTAACATCAAAGCTTGTGCTCCTTCTATACCAGCATGCTATCTCAAAGAATGTATGATGTCCTAGTGTTGCTAAGCATACAGATATTTGTGGCTAAGAAGGATGAGAAAGGAAATCAGGAGTGAATCAGGTAGACCTGGGTTGAATATTGGCCATACTGTCTCTACCACTTAGTTGTATAACTGGGCAAGTCAAATTAACTTCTCTGAGCCTTAATTTTCTTCTGTGTAAAATGAGGTTAGTAATACCTACCTCAAGGGGTTTTGAGAGGATTAAATGAAACAATACATGTATTACACTTAACATAGTGCCTAGCACATAGTAAGCATTCAATAAATGCAATCTACTATTATTGTTGTGATTTCATGGTAACAGTTCAAAGGAGAAAGTGACATTGATATGTGCTAATAGAAATGTTATTACTCATGAAAACATTTTGTGATATCAATCTTCTGATCTTATTAGATTTAACAATTTAATAAAATAATTTCAGCCGGGCTCGGTGGCTCAGCCTGTAATCCCACGCTTTGGGAGGCTGAGGTGAGCGGATTGCCTGAGCCCGCGGGTTCGAGACCCACCTGGGCAACTTGGTGAGACCTCATCTCTACAATAAATAAAAAATTAGCCAGGCATGGTAGCGCACGCCTGTAGTTTCAGCTACTTGGAAGGCTGAGGCGGAAGGATCGCTGGAGCCCAGCAGGTCGAGGCTGCGGTGGCTGGGAGCGGCCACTGCCCTCCAGTCTGGGCGACGGAGTGAGACGCCAACTCAAAAAAAAAAAAAAAGACTGGGCATGGTAGCTCATGCCTGTAATCCCAGCACTTTGGGAGGTTGAGGCAAGAAGACTGTTTGAGGCCAGCCTGGACAATAAAGCAAGTACTCCCCTCTACAAAAAATTAAAAAATTAGCTGAGTGTGGTGATACACCTGTAGTCCCAGCTACTCGGAAGGCTGAGATGGAAGGATTGCCTGAGTCCAGGAGATCAAGGCTATGGTGAACCATGATCATGCCACTGCACCTCAGCCTGTGCAACAAAGTGAGACCACTACTCAAAACAAGCACCACTCTGTCGTGTGGAGAGCTGCTAGAGAGGAGGAATAATAAATATAGGTAGATAAAGAGGTACTATTTCAGGCAAGAGATGATTGACTTGGATTAGGATGGGGATAATAACTGTAGGAAAATTGAACTCATTTAAGAGCCCAGGTGCAGTGGCTCATGCCTGTAATCCCAACATTTTGGGAGGCCAAGGTGGCAGGATTGCTTGAAGCCAGGAGTTTGAGACCAGCTTCGGCCACAGAGCAGGACCCCCTCCACAAAATATTAGCCAGGCGTGGTCGTGCACATCTGTAGTTCCAGCAACTCAGGAGGCTGAGGTGGAAGGATGACTTGAGCCCAAAAGCTCGAAGCTATGATCTTGCCACTGCACTCCAACCTGGACAATGGAGTGAGACTCTATCTCAAAAACAAACGAAAGAATGTCCATCATTAATAAGACAAACAACAACAGATGCTGGTGAGGATGCGGAGAAAAGGGAACGCTTTGACATTGCTGGTGGGAATGCAAACTAGTTGACCTAGTTTTTTTTGTGTGTGTTGGAGTCTCACTCTGTCGCCCAGACTGGAGTGCAGTGGCCGCGACAGTGTGTTGATTTCTGAAAGAGCTAGAAATTGACCTTTCTTTCTTTCTTTTTTTTTTTTTCGGAGTTGGAGTCTCACTCCGTCACCCAGACTGGAGTGCAGTGGCACGCTCCTGGCCACTGCAGCCTCAACCTGCTGGGCTCCGGCCATCCTTCTGCCTCAGCCTTCCAAGTAGCTGGAACTACAGCCGCGCGCTACCACACCCGGCTAATTTTTTGATTTTAGAGATGAGGTCTTGCCAAGTTGCCTGGGCGGGTCTCGAACCCACAGGCTCAAACAACACACTCACCTTAGCCTCCCAAAGCGTGAGATTACAGGCTGAGCCACGAAGCCCGGCTTGAAATTGACCTTTCATATGATCCAGCAATTCCCCTATTGGGAATATACCCGGAGGAACTCAAATCATTCTACAAAAAAGATACCTGCACACATATGTTTGTTGCAGCCCTATTCACAATAGCAAAAACATGGAACCAACCATGTTGCCCATCAAAGCTGAACTGGATTAAAAATGTGGTACATATACACAATGGAATATTATGCAGCAATAAGGAAGGACAAACATGAACTTTGCAGCAACTTAGATGGATTTAGAATCAATCATACTCGGTGATCTATCACAGAAACAAAGAACAGAGTACCATATGTTCTCACTCATAAGCGAACCATGAGCAATTATAATACTATAAGAAAGGGATTGGCAGTAGTGGGAAACTGTCAGGGGGTAGGGGTGGGATTGGCAGTTGAGGGAAACTGCTAGGGGAGGGAGGGGTATTATACCCCATCAGCAAGGGTACCTGCATAATCAGTATTTGTAGACCTAACCCTGAATTGAACCCCACATCTTTATAATTTAAAAAAACTAAAATAAAAAAACTCATGTAAGAGATAGTTAAAAGAAAAAAAAGAAATTTTTACGGATTCAATAATGGGAAGTAAGGGAGAATGTGGTTTTACAGTGAAATATAGTCATACTTTGAAGATGAAATTATTTGGGAACTAATTGATTAGCAACCAACAAAAACAATAGAACAAAACAAAAATCCTCCTAAAATGTAGTTGAAGATCAAGTTCTATCAAACAAAGAAGCTATATTTTGTCTAGACATGATTAATGATAAAAAGCATTAGTAAAAATTTAAATCATCTAATTTTGGTGTTATCTATGATATGGCATATTAACATGTCTTCTCACAAAACTGAAAGATCACTTTAGATATAATTTTAAATTTGCAGATTGTGGCTGCACTGCTGATAATGAGTCATTACTCCTGAATGTCTTTCATCCCACCATGGTAAAAACCTGTATGAGTGTTAAAGTTCACAACACCCCTGACAAACAGTTTATAGGTAATTAAATTCTGTGATCTACCCACTTGACATATGAATCAGTTCTTAGTGAATATTGTCTCTTACATATTTAAAATGAAGAATTTAAATAACAATAGTGGCACAAGCCACAGAGAAATACAAAGGAGTTTAAAAAACCATGAGAAAACCCCTAAGTTAAAAAAAAAAAAAAAATAGAGCCCCTTTAGAAATGTGTGAAACTTTAGCCTGAATGACTTCAAGGTGTACCTAGAATAATGAAAATTCATTCTTCAAAAAATGTTTTTGGAGGCCTACTGTGTGTCAGACATTCGGCTAGAGGTGGCTATGCATGTGAATTGGCAGCAGGAGCACCTGTGCTGAAGGATCTAGCTGTCTATGGAGAGAAACCATCAAGGAAACAGATAGCTACAATACAAAGCTACAAGTAACATAACAAATGTTTACTAAGCGCAGTTCTATGGATGGACAAGGACAGTGGCTTTTAAAAAGGCAAAAGATCTTATTATAGGGGCAACCCCTTCGGGTCCCCTCCCACTGTGGAAACTTCTCTATCCTCTCAATAAATCCTGCTTTCTCACTTAAAAAAAGAAAAAAGATCTTATTATAACAATTTCCAAGACTATGTTAATAATATCAAGTTTTCAAAAGCACAAGGATACATTTCTGTGCTATGAAATAATGGGTAGCCTCACAAAATCTCTAAGTTAAGCTGGTTCTCTGACAAACATCTAATTTAAACCTCTTATTTCATAGATATGTTAACCCAGAAAACTGAGTTCTCTTAGAAGTTTAGTCAATATAGTTAATATAGTTAATGGCAGAGGCTAAATCTTCTGACTTCGATTTTTTTTTTTTTTTTTCTGAGTCGGAGTCTCACTTTTTCGCCCAGGCTGTAGTGCAGTGGCATGCTGCTCACGGCCACTGCAGCCTCGACCTGCTGGGCTCAGACGATCCTTCTGTCTCAGCCTTCCAAGTAGCTGGAACTACAGGCGCATGCCACCACACCCAGCTAATTTTTTTGATTTATTGTAGAGATGAGGTCTCAACCAAGTTGCCCAGGCTGGTCTCAAACCCCTGGGTCCAGGCAATCCTCTCGCCTCAGCCTCCCAAAGTACTGGGATTATAGGCTTGAGCCACTGCTCCCAGCCTGGCTCTTATTAGTGTTCTTTCCATTCCACATTTTTTTTCTGAGTCAGGGTCACACTCTTACCCAGGCTGGAGTGCAGTAGCATGATCATGGCTCACTGCAGCCTTGACCTCCTGGGCTCACGCGATCCTTTTGCCTCAGCTTCTCAAGTAGCTGGGACTACAGGCACTACAGTCACCATGCCCTGCTAATGTATGTATGTATGTATGTATTTGTTTGTTTGTATGTTTATTCTGTAGAGATGAGGTTGAGCTATGTTGCCTAGGCTGATTTTGAACTCCTGGGTTCAAGCAATCCTCCCGCTTCAGCCTCCCAAAGTGCTGAGAATATAGGTGTGAGCCACCACTGCACAGGCCCAGGATTATTGATGTATAAACAAATTGTTCCAGTGTGTTACAGGAACTAGGTAGGGGAACAGGGCATCAAGAAAAAAGCATTCAGTGGTATCGGTGTTTGTGTGCTGGGGATGAGAAATGTTTCCTATAGTAGATGATAGGTGCTTAGCCTGTATTTGCAAAATCATGGTTCACTCCACATACTGCTATCTGACTTGTACAAAATATAGTTTAGGGGCAAGAGTAGTTTCTATTCTGGCCATTAAAATTATGTAAATACTTTGGGACCCCTTAAGTTTCTCCTGAGTCCTACCAGTTTTGGAAATTTTAGCTCTACATATTGCAATGTGTGTTTTCTCTGAATGTTGAGACACACTAATGAGCTTTTGTTCTTGCACAGACTGGTTGCAACTGCTTTGGAATGTGTTTGTTAAGCTAAGAGACAAACAAAAACACAAAATGTTACAGTTCAAAATTGACTTTTTATTAGATTTGCTACTTCTCTTCAAGCTTTAAACTGTTCCCAGATAATGCAAGAAACAGATAAGTGTAAGTTACAGAGGACTTTCTGTGTTGATTGCCTCTTGGAAATTTTAATATTTAAGTATACTTCTCAAGGTCCAAGCGTAGAATGAGGGTGTACTTCAGAAGCTACAGGGACCCACCTAGCTGTAACCATATTATTATGAAGAACAAAATTACAGCCAAATTAACTTTTAGGCTATCCTTGAGGATATGCATAGAAAGTTATATGTTAACTAATAGACAATTTGTGAGCCAAAAGTCATTCAAAAGCCAGAAAAGTGATACTCAGGCTAAAACAAAACTTGCTAGTTTGTTAGAACAAAGATAACACACTTTTTGTTGGGAAGCTAAATCCTAGGAAAACATAGAATCAATACGATAGCAAGTCTCAGAGAATATTACTTTTAAAGTGAGTAGGGTTGATCCACCATATAAGCCAGGACCTTCCTAGAAAAGTGAAGTGAAACCCTGAGTATGGGATATTGCTGTATAGAGCTGCAGGCATCGGAGTGGGTATTTTTAGTGAGTTAGGTCGAGGTCTGGTGGCCTGCATGAGCTCTGGAGTAGAATAGAGATTAAATGTGCAGGTGGGGCTGTAACTTTAAAGGGTTGAGTTCAAGCCAATTTATAGAGAGAATTGGGCCTGGGTTCTGTTACACTGGGCACCCACCAGTATTTTGAAAAAAGGTAAAGCGAGTTAAAAACAAACATCAAAGCCTAAAAGCAGAAAAGAGATTTCTCAGGTTGTAGAGATAAGACAGGGAACAATCACCTGAGCCCAAGAGGAAGGGTGGATGAAAACACTGACCACTTTGATTTTGCTGCTGAGTGTAGAAAGACTCCTTAAGAGTCTTTGTAAACATAAACTATGCTTGAGGGGAACTGTACTTAGCGCTTTTTCTGAAAAGCAACAATTAACTTTCTCATTAAAAATAAACAGGATGGGCACAGTGGCTCATTCCTGTAATCCCAGTGCTTTCTCGGAGGCTGAGGCGGGAGGATTGCCTGAGTCCAGCAGTTCTAGGCAGCATAGTGAATCCTTATCTCTACAAAAAAAGTAAAAAACAAAAACCATATAATTAGAAGATGAGAAAAGTTGATTATCATTGCTGAAGGTCATCTGACCTTCGCTAGACTTCCAATAATCAGGTTAACTTGCTACAGCAATAATTTTTTAAAGCCATTTTTCTTGTATTTTCCTGTATGAAATTGCCATTATCATTAGTAGAAAGAATTGTAAAGGAAAAAGAAAAGTGGTGTTCAGTTGTGTTTGTGATACCTGAAGGAGTAGTGCAGAGGCTGATGTAGTGAGCCAAATTTTAAGGACTAGGATGGTGTTGCTTTGGGGCATACAGACTTGCAGTTTGTATTCTTCATATGTAACTGTATTGCCAAAGACAAAAGATTTCATCATGATTGTGAACAACTTTTCGCCAGGCCTACCATATTTTCAGTGATGTATTGTCTTCTGATTATAATAAAAATTACTGAGTTGTAGCAGTTTAAGACAAACAGACAACAAAAAAGACCCAGTAACCTTATTTTTATTCTTATCATAGAAACAGGCTGGGCATAGTGGCTCATACCTGCAATCCCAGCACTTTGAGAGGTCAGGGCAGGAGGATTGCTTAAGCTCAGGAGACCAGCCTGGGCAACATAGCAAGACCTCATATCTACAAAAGCAATTAAAAAATTAGCCCAACATGGTGATGTGTGCCTGTATTTCCAGCTACTCTGGAGGCTGAAGTGGAAAGATCATTTGAGCCTGAGAAGTTGAGGCTACAGTGAGCCATGATTGTGCCATTACACTCCAGCCTGGGCAACAGAGTGAGACTCTAACTCAAAAAAAAAAACAAAAAACAAAAACACACCCAAAAAGCTATCAGTTTCTTTCATTTTATTTCTACCTTTTGTATCATGCTTAGGAGGTTGTCTTTTTCCACAGCAGGGTTATAGAATACTTACATACATTTTCTCTTAATAATAGGCTTTTAAATCACAATGACACTAAGCTTTATATACTTATGTTTTTGGGGTTTTTTTTTTGAGTTGGAGTCTCACTCTGTCACCCAGACTGGAGTGCAGTGGCCGCTCCCGGCCACTGCAGCCTTGACCTGCTGGGCTCCGGCGATCCTTCCGACTCAGCCTTCCAAGTAGCTGGAACTACAGGCGCGCAACTTATGTTTTATATTACATGTAATATTTAGTCCATGTGAAATTCATTTTGAAGTAACACATTAGGTAGGAATAAGTTGATTTTTCCCCTGAATAGTTGGCCAGTTGATTCACTTTCATTTTGACGGATTCATTTCCCCCCACTGCTTCAAAATGTTACCTTTTTGTATTCTAATGTCTCACCTATATTGGGGCTATTTCTGGACTTTCTTTTTTGCTCACTGATTTATCTATCCCTCCACCCCTTTAAGGAGAAATTAGTTTATTTACTTGTCAGGCAAGAGAACCAAACCAGTAAAAAAAAAAAAAAAAGATCAGCTTACTGATTCATTAAAGGGGAAAATGGTTGGGGTAGTCTGACTGTACTAGAAAGGTAGGGAGTTTATTATGGTTATGCTAATTTAGAATGGAAAACTTTCATTTTAGATAGGGCAATGAATCCAATATGCCTTCACGTGTGTTGTTTTTAAAGCCCCATTGTTCATTGAAAAGAACATCGTAGGTAGGTCCAATAAAGGTCTGGCATACCAGAGATTGTGGAAGTTCATTTTTTAGCTTCTATTGGTGGCTGTGCAACATTTATTTGCTTTAACTTTTTATTTTGAAATAATAGATTCACAGGACACTGGGGGGAAAATGTATAGGTAGGTCCCACGCACCCTTCACCCAGCTTTCCCCAGTGGCAACATGTTGCATTACTATAATACAATATCAAAACTAGGAATTTGACATTAGTACAATCAATAGAGCTTATGCAGATTTCAACAGTTTTATATGAACGTATGTGTGTTGAATGTTCTATGCAATTTTATCACATATGTAGAGTCATGTAATCACAACCACAATCAAAACACAGAATTATACTATCACCACAAGGCTCACACTTTCCATTCTTACCCTCATCCCTAACCCCTGGAAACCACTAAACTGTGTTCCATCTCTTAAATTTTGTCATTTCAAGATAGTTATATAAATGGGATTGCACAGTAGGTAACATTTGAGTTTTTTATTTCTACTCAGCATAATTCCCTTGAGATCCATCCAAGTTGTTGTATCAATAGTTTTTTCTTTTTATTGTTGAGTAGTATTTCATGGTATGCATATACCATAGTTTGTTTAGTCATTCATTTATTAAAGGACAGCTGAGTTGTTTTCAGTATTGAACTACTATGAATAAAGCTGCTATGAACATTTTTGTATAGGTTTTTGTGTGAAATTAACTTTTCATTTATCTGGGATAAATGTCCAAGAGTGTATTCCTGGAGTGCATTTATAGTTGTTTTTTGTTTTTTGCTTTTAATTTTTTTTTTTTTTGAGTTGGAGTCTCACTCTGTCGCCCAGACTGGAGCACAGTGGCCGCTCCCGGCCGCCGCAGCCTCGACCTGCTGGGCTCCGGCGATCCTTCCGCCTCAGCCTTCCAAGTAGCTGGAACTACAGGCGAGCGCTACCACGCCCGGCTAATTTTTTTTATTTATTTATTGTAGAGATGAGGTCTCGCCAAGTTGGCCAGGCGGGTCTCGAACCTGCGGGCTCAGGCAATCCACTCACCTCCGCCTCCCAAGGCGCGGGATTACAGGCTGAGCCACCGAGCCCGGCTGCATTTATAGTTTTATAAAAACCTGCCAAAATGTTTTCCAGAGTGATTATACCATCTTACATTCCCATCAACAATGTGTACGTTTCAGTTTTTCTGCATCCTTGCCAGCATTTGGTGTTATTAATTTAGCCATTCTGATAGATGTGTCATGTATCTCATTGTGATTTTAATTTGCATTTCCTTGGTGGCTAATGATGTTGAACACTTTTTTCGTGTGCTTATCTGTCGTCTGTATATCCTCTTCTGTGAAATTTCTGTTCATGTCTTTTGTCCATTTTCTTCTTGGGTTACTTTTTTAACTGTTGTTTTTTTCTGAGTCAGGTGTCACTGTTCACCCAGGCTAGAGTTCAATGGCATGATAACGGCTCACTACAGCCTGGACCTCTTGGACTCAGGCAGTCCTTCCACTTCAGACTTTTGAGTAGCTGGGACTACAAGCACATGCCAACACGCCCAGCTAATTTTTTTTTTTTTGAGTTGAAGTCTCATTCCATTGCCCAGACTGGAGTGTGATGGCATGCTCACGGCCACCCCAGCATGAGCATGCCAGGCGATCCTTCCACCTCAGCCTTCCATGTAGCCGGAACTACAGACAGGCGCTACCATGCCCGGCTAATTTTTTGATTTATTGTAGAGATGAGGTCTCGCCAAGTTGTCCAGGCTGTTCTTGAACCCGTAGGCTCTGGCAATCCCCTCACCTTGGCCTCCCAAAGTGCTGGGATTACAGACTTGAGTCACTGTGACTGGACTAATCTTTTGATTTATTGTAGAGATGAAGTCTCACCATGTTGCCCAAGCTGGTCTTGAACTCCTGAGTTCAATTAGTCCTCCTGTCTTGGCCTCCCGAAGTGCTGGGATTACAGGTGTGAGCCACCACACCTGGCCCCCAGCAACATTTATTGAAAGGGTGATCCTCCATTGAATTGCTTTTGCACCTTTGTTAAAAATCGTTTGGGCATATTATTTGGGATTATTTGTAACTCTGTTCTGTTGACGTATATGTCTAGTTCTCCTGTTTACTCTTTTTTATTTTTATAGATTCATAGTTATTTTTGTTTCTGGTAAGATAAAGAAGGTCTTCTTCATTACTATTCTTTTTAAAAAATGTTCTTGCTCTTGTGCGTCAGTATGGCCTAGTAGTAAAGAGCATGGACTCCAAAAGCAAACAATGGTTCCACCAGTTGGGTAGGTGACTTCAACCAAGCAAATTAAAAATCACTAAATTTCTATTCTCTCATATGAAAATGGAATTGTGAGAACTAAATTATGTAATGGTTATAAAGTGCCATAATATCTGACACATAGTAAGTAAGTGTATTAGTCAGGGTTGTCGAATGTAATATTAAACCCTAAAGTTTCTCACCTGAAAAAAACTTGCTTCCTGCTTCTGTAGCAGGCCAATGTGGGTATTTCTGGTTGGGCAGCTCTCCTGAGCAACTCTCTTCCAAGATGTGACTTGAGGACCTAGGCTTCTTCCACCTTATGTCTGTCTTGTGGCTTCATCACCACCCAAGACAGGTCTTTGAAGTCTTCTCATTTAGTTAATGCAAAAAGTGAGAGGGGAGCCGGAGAAGTCCTTCAGAGTTTTTCTCTTTTTTTTTTTGAGTTGGAGTCTCATTCTGTCTCCCAGGCTGGAGTGCAGTGGCCGCTCCCAGCCACCGCAGCCTCGACCTGCTGGGCTCCGGCGATCCTTCCGCCTCAGCCTTCCAAGTAGCTGGAACTACAGGCATGCGCCACCACACCCAGCTAATTTTTTGATTTATGGTAGAGATGAGGTCTTGCCAAGTTGCCCAGGCTGTTCTCGAACCACTGGGCTCAGGCAATCCTCTCGCTTAGGCCTCCCAAAGTGCTGGGATTACAAGCTTGAGCTACCATGCCCAGCCTCAGAGTTTTTTTCATGCTCTAGAGCTGACATTGACCAGAATCCACTCATATGGACTCAACTAACTACAAGGGAGTGAGGAAATGTGGTCTCTCTACCCAGGAGGAAAAGCAAATATGCAAATACACATAGCCCGGTCTCTGTCATGAGAAATGCTTAACAGTGTTTGCTGCCATATTAGGACCTAGAATTACTATAGATCTTTCTAAAGAACCGGAAGTTGA
This sequence comes from Tarsius wallacei, assembly GCA_963574415.1. Lineage (NCBI taxonomy): Eukaryota > Metazoa > Chordata > Mammalia > Primates > Tarsiidae > Tarsius > Tarsius wallacei. The sequence goes on along the minus strand of CAUYQG010239411.1, from coordinate 28,835 downwards.
GGTGAGAAATGAATGATAAGAAGGTGGCAGATGCACAAGATCTAGGGGAAGTGTTTCAAGCAGAAGAAAGAGTGGGGGCAAAGGCCTCAGTCTGTGCTCTTTTTGAATGAGGTCTTTCTTCCCTGACACTTTCTGAAGTTACTGCTACTGTATTGGAAACTTATCTCGTGATGAAGCATCTTTCTGAACCTATTTTTTTTAGTTGACTCTTGGGTTTCCAGACAGACAATTAGATAATCTACAGATAATGATATTTTTCTCGTACTATTTAATTAATTTATTTATTTTGAGTTGAGGTCTCACTCTTTTGCCCATGCTGGAATGCATGGCATAATCATGGCACACAACAACTTCAACTGAACTCCTGGGCCCAAGCAGTCCTCCTCCTTCAGCTTCCTGGGCAGCTGGGACCACAGGTGTGTGCCTCTCTGCCTGGCTAGTTTTTATTTTTTTAATTTTTTTGTAGAGACGAGGTCTCACTGTGATGCCAGGCTGGTCTCAAACTCCTGGGCTCAAGCAATTCTCCCGCCTTGGCCTCCTGCTGGGATTACAGACGTGAGCTATTGTGCCTGGCCACAAGAATATTCTTATGAATATGGAAACAACAGTCTTTTAAAGCCAGGAAAAGGTGACCTCAGCAATCAAGGACCAAGCTTCTAGGTGTGATCAGTATGGTTAAATGCAGCGTACAAATTGAGGAGAATGAAGGCTGCGAACAGCCATTGCTTCCAAAAACCACGTAGCAGAGGGTTAGAGAAAATGAATGCTATGCAATTATGGTGTAGAGAGAGAAAAATGCATGGATATAGGGACAAGTAGAGGTATTTTTCAAGATGAGACTTGTGTGTATTTAATGCTATTACACAGATCTAGTGGAAGAGGCCGTAAATGGGTAAGCCTTTAAAGGAGACATGAGGTTATAAAATCAGTAACATTTGCAGGTTGATCTTGGGAAAGTTAATTTTTCCTTATTTGTGGAGGTGAGTGGCAGAGGAGAATATAGAGGAGTTGTCATCTAATGAATATAAGCACCCATAGTGCAAACTCTTCTTCTGTTTTCTTTTCTGTCATATCTCAAGTCCCTAGAATGGTGTCGGGCATATAGAAGATGCTCTTTGACATGTAATCAATCTGAATTTGAATCCTAGTGCTTCCCCTTGCATACGGTGGGACCTCGCACAATTTCCCTCCATCGCTAAGCCTTACTCTCATTATCTATAAAATGAGAATAATAGTATAGGATGTATAGAAAGTTTGGAACATAGACCTTTAATCTGAACCATTGTTCTTAAACTCAGTGCTTGGCAAAGCTGCTCTGTGATTTTTATTTTATTTTATTTTTGAGTCAGTGGCACGATCACAGCCACCGAGCCTCAACCTGCTAGGCTCAGGTGATCCTTCCTCAGTCGTCCAAGCAGCTGAAACTACAGGTGCATGCCATCATTCCCAGCTAATTTTTAAAAATTTATTGTAGAGATGAGGTCTTGCCAAGTTGCCCAGGCTGGTCTCGAATCCCTGGGCTCAGACAATCCTTTCCCCTCTGCCTCCTAAAGTGCTGGGATTACAAGTGAATCACAACATCTTTAAATATTTTTCTGCCTGGCGCGGTGGCTCATACCTGTCATACCAGCACTTTGGGAAGCAGAAGTGAGAGGATTGCCTGAGCCCGGGAGTTTGAGACCAGCCCGGGCAACATGGCAAGACCTCGTCTCTACAATAAATAAAAAAATTAGCTGGGTGTGGTGGTGCTAGCCTGTAGTTCCAGCTACTTGGAAGGTTGAGGCGGACGGATCACCTGAGCCCAGCAGGTCGAGGCTGTGGTGGCTGTGAGTGTGCCACCACACTCCAGCCTGGGTGATAGAGTGAGACTGACTCAAAAAAATAAAAAAAATAAAATAAAATAATTTTCTGCAGTTTTTCAGTTGTGAGGACTTTATTTTCTTGTGATAACATATAATACATATTTTGCTGTAAAATTATAAAAATAACTTTTTCTAAAAGTTGGTTGTAAAGATTAAGGCTTTTTTTGGTTTGTTTTTGAGTTGGAGTCTCACTCTGTCACTCAGGCTAGATAGAGTACAGTGGCACGCTCATGGCCACTGCAGCCTCAACCAGCTGGGCTCAGGTGATCCTTCCGCCTCAACCTTCCAAGTAGCTGGAACTACAGGCATGCACCACCATGCCTTGCTAATTTTTCTTGATTTATTGTGGAGGTCTCACCAACAAGGTCTCACCAAGTTGCCCAGGCTGGTCCTGAACTCCTAGGCTCAGCCGATCCTCTCACCTCAGCCTCCCAAAGTGCTGGGATTACAGGCATGAGCCACTGCACCCAGCTAAAGTTACGTTTTAAATATTTCATTCTTTAGCTCTTAAAGCTGATACTTAGCATCATATTCTTGTGTTTTCTCTAATTTTATTGACAATTAGGAAGGCAGGTATAGTGGAATGAACTAGAAAGGAGTGCTTTAGGATGGAAGGAGAAATGTAGGTATATGTGTAGAGGACAGAGGGGAAGGCACTGCCAACGCTCCTGCTAGAAAGTTCTAAAACATAAGGTAAATATATGTTATGAAGTAAGATCGATTGTATTTAAATTAATAATGGAAAAAAGTAGTGTTCTCCTGGCACTTTCTAAATTTGAAACCTGACTGCCTACTTATGCTAACATCCAATTCGTTGCCATAGGGATTGCCCAAGACTATTGCTTACAGCCTTAAATGAGCATAATTGCTGTTGTTATAGACATCAGAAAAATCCTGACTTATGACTAAGAGATAGCCATCACAGGACAACTCTAAGTGCATTTACAGTTTCAATTCCTTGGAAACAGATAAAGGCAAAGTAGTAGTATATTATTTGTTGTTTCTCAATAGTCAGCGTCCCAAATGGTACAACTATTTGGTTATTCATAGCTGAAAATGTTTTATGATTAGTTTATCAAATGATGTCTGCCCTATAGAAACTTACATTTTGGATACTGACACAAATATATAGGACATACCAACATAAATAAAACTATTAGCAAGAATTCAAACCACTTATCAAGACTACATGTAGTTGTAAAGTTTATATGACTTAGTAATAAAAAAAGGAGAGTGATAAGGTGGTACCTCTGAGGGAATCAAAGCAAAGGAAAAACATTTTTTAAGGATCAGGGAGGCCTGACTATGGTAGGTCAAAAGAAGAGTAACCAAAGAGGGGAAATATTAAAGAAGGAAGTCAAGGAGTAAGCTCCTAGAAGTTGGAAGAAACATGGTCAAAGGCATAGTTATAGCCTTGGAGAGGAGAAAATTATAGGGGAAGAAAAAGGGGTGTGGTGAAAATTTTTTAAAATTTGGATTGAGAACAGAAGTTATATTGAATGGCCCAGGTTTGTAAATAAATCAGGAGGCAGGGTGATTGCTGAGAGCAAAGGTAAGGATAAAAAAGGAAGAATATCAGGTTGGATGCTTGAGAAAAATGAAGGATGTTCAACAGAATGTCATTATGAGATGACTTAAAAGGAGTTTAGAGTGTCAGCGAAGGCATCTAAGATTAGAGAGCACATTTTTGAAATATCTAGCAATGAGCAACTTGGAAGAAGGGACAGACAAAGCAAATGCTGGTGGGACTGTGAGGTATTCTGAGAAGTGTCTTGAGTATCTTGTTACTTGAGCTGGGTAACTGAGTAGAGGGAAGAATTAAACGAAATTTATTCATTCAACAAATATTAACTACGCACTGTATATCCATCCACTTTAGTAGACTTTGTTACTACATTTCTGGAAACAATCCCTAATCTATTGTCACAATTCTGATTTCTCTTTTGATCTCAGAGCCCAGTCTTCCAGCTGCCTATAGGGCAGCTCTGCTTTGATGCTCCATATTTAAAATGGAATGTTTAATCTCCCTCCCAAACCTATTTTAATACCTGGTTACTCCATTTCTATTAATGATGTTACTACCTTTCTATCTCCCAAACCTGAAACCTTTGAGTCATCTCTGACATTTCCTCTTTCTCCCTTAGTGTGTCATCAAATTCTGTCCCTAAATACTTCCTCTGCAATATTTCTCCTGGCTTTTCTTCCTTTCCATTGCCAGAGGAATATTTCAGGCTTAATTTCATTTTGTGCTTGTACTTCTATGCCTTCTTAACTAGTTTCCCTGCCTCCAGGCTTTCCCCAACCTAGTCAGTTCTACATGCCACTCCCAGATTAATCTTTATAATGTGTCAGTTGGACAAATCATCCAGCACCTCAGAAATCTTCAAGGAGCTGTGGTAGAGTCTCCAAGGAAAGAGAAGACCCTGGAGGAGCTCACACTCCAGTGAGAATGGGGGCAGTTAACATAGTGAGGAAGAGATGTTGACTTAGGGAGACTTTCTTGAGGAGTGACAAGAGAAGCGAATGAGAGGAAGCTGGGAAATACCAGAATTCAGGGAACAGGTTGAAGGGGAAGAGGTGATGCCAAAGAGACTCAGGACAGTTCAGAGTAGCAGGAGGAGAACCAGAGAAGAGTGCATCAGAGACCAAGGTAGGAGAGGATGCCAAGCAGCAGAGTGAGTAAGGTGGACTCTTCCCTGAAGAGAGTTCATTCAAATTGTCAATTAGGGGGTCAGAATTGAGAGCAGTTTCAGGGGGAGGATAGGGAGAAGAGAGGCTACAAAGGGTTGAGAAATAAATAAGTAGAAACAAGGAACACAGATTTCATTTTTAAAATGTGGGTTGAGAAGAGAAACAGTGCCAAGGATTAGGAGGATTGAACTTAAAATTTCCCCCATGATGAAATAAACCCATACTAGTTTATAGTCTAAGGGCAGAGAACCCCAGAAGTGAAGGAGAAGTTGATATTAGACAGAGAGAAAATGGTTGACGGAGCAAGATCCCTAGAGAGGTCTGAGGAGATAATCAGGAAAAAAACTCATTGTCCATTTATAATCATCTTACTGTCTACATGCTAATTCTGTATATATACTGTGATTGTATATGTTAAGATAATAGTGTATTATGAAATGATTAGATTAATTTTTGCAACTTGAAGGGGAAGCAGCTAGGTTAATCATTTCAGGAACCTCTAGAAATTTTCTGTAACCTCAGCTTAAAAGAGCTAAGTCATATATTGAGGTCCAAAGGTATTATTTACTATAACAGTGAAAATCAGCTGGAGTTTAAGAATATTTTTCAGACTGAAAACTGCATGTATTAGTTTTCTATTGCTGTTATAACAAATTACCAGAAATTTTGTGGTGGATGAGAAGTCCAATCCAGGTCTCAGCCAAGCTAAAATAAAGGTGTAGGCAGGGCTGTGTTCCTTTTGAAGGCCTCTAGGGAAGAGTCTGTTACCTTGCCTTTTAAAGCTTCTAGAGACCATCACATTCCTTGGGTTGTGACCTCCTTTCTCCATTAAAAACCAGCATTGTCGGCCTGGGGCAGTTGCTCATGCCTATACTCCCAGTGCTTTGGGAGGCCAAGTGGGAGGATTGCTTGAAGCCCAGGAGTTTGAGACCAGCCTGGGCAACATAGCAATACCTCATCTCTACAATAATAATAATGATAACGATAATAATAATTAGGTGGCTGCGTTGGTGCATGCCTAGCTACTTGGGGGGCTGAGGTGAGAGGATCATCTAAGCCCAGGAGGCCGAGACTGTTGTGAGCGGTGATCATGCCACTGCACTCTAGCCTGTGCAACAGAGTAAGACCCCAATTCAAAAAAACAACCAAACAAAAAACCAGCAACATCGCATCTCTCTGATTTTTCTTCAATCATCCCATCTCTCTGACCATAGTCAGCAAAGGTTCTCCATTTTCAAGGACTTATATGATTAGATTGGGCCCACATGGCTAATATAGGATGCTTTCCCCATGCTAAGGTCCTTAACCTTAATCACATCTGCAAATTTATTTTGCCATATAACATATTCACTGGATCTGGAGACTAGGATGTGGACATCTCTGGAGGCTGTTTTTCTGCCTACCATACTGGAACTTAGTGTGAAGTCTTTATTTTAAGAGAAAAGTTTGAAATTTTTTAAAGAAAGGTGTTTAGTACAGAGGAATTTGGTTTTTGTACTCTAATCAGGCAAGATGTTTGTTCTGGTAAGTAGTTGGCTCCTAGAGGCCAGGAAAACTGTGCCTAGATGCTAAAGAAGCTATTAAGAAATAGTTTACTGGTAGCTTGGAGTGAAATTTCTCTTTTTCACCTGAAAAAGAGAAATTTCAGCTGTGTTAAGGAATTAAGAGATGGGTGTTTTCAACCCAAACATTTAAACTAAAGAAAATAGTTTTTGTTCCCATCATCACACCCTAGTTCTAGGTGTGATGATGGGAACAGAAATAAAAGGGAGAAACACCTAAATGTTTGTATTTTATAGGTGCCTGTAGCATTAGCATATGTTTCACCAGGAACTCTCAGGTAAGAATTTAGCAAAAAAATGTTCAGACCTGGGTTCTGAATTTTAAATGTCTTAGTTCTATCTCTTCTTCCATAATTGCCAGGTAGTCTGTGGATATAGGCATTGCAATATGAGGACTCTTCTTTTTAAATAAGTGGCGAGTTACTGGTGTCAAAACAGTATTTATTTTGGTAATATTTTGCTTCAACCACATGAGCTAGATGGTTTTAGAAAAAGGTTATTATAAATATTATAAGAAAAATGATAGAACACAGTGCTCTCTTATAATAGGTTTTTTTTTTTTTTTTTTTTTGAGTTTGGAGTCTCAATCCATCACCCAGGCTGGAGTGCAGTGGCATGATTATGGTCACCCCAGTGTCGACCTGCTGGGCTCAGGTGATCCTTCTGCCTCAGCCTTCCAAGTAGCCAGAACTACAGGCATGCGCTACCATGCCCAGCTAATTTTTTATTTATTGTAGAGACGAGGTCTCACCAAGTTGCCCAGGCTGGTCTTGAACTCATGGGCTCAGACAGTCTACTTGACTCCGCCTCCCAAAGTGCTGAGATTACAGGCTAAACCACTGAGCCCAGCCTATAATAGACTTTGAGTGCCTACATGTTCCAGGTATTGTGGATGACATAAAAATTTTTTTTAATTGTATGGTAATATTTTTAATGATATCTGATAGTAGGTTATAGCCTGAACACTAAAGGGAAAGTAAAAGAGGAACAAAATATATTCCAGCACTTTGTACTCCATATTAACAGAAATTAGTCAGCAAATGAGACGACAAGTATTGGTGCAACTTTTATTTGATAGCTATTTTACTTCAGATAAAACTAAAAATTAGTTTTGCAGTTGATGAGAAAAAGAACCAGCTGGACTCGGTGGCTCAGCCTGTAATCCCTCGCTTGGGGAGGCTGAGGTGAGTGGATTGCCTGAGCCCGCGGGTTCGAGACCCGCCTGGGCAGGCGAAAACTCATCTCTACAATAAAATCAAAAAATCAGCCGGGCGTGGTAGCGCGCGCCTGTAGTTCCAGTTACTCGGAAGGCTGAGGCGGAAGGATCGCCAGAGCCCAGCGGGTCGAGGCTGCGGTGGCCGGGAGCGGCCACTGCACTCCAGTCTAGGCGACAGAGTGAGACTCCGACTCAAAAAAATAAAAAATAAGAAAAAGAACCCTTTAATTCATATTTTCAAAGGTCTACCTATTCCTTTTTTTTTTTTTATGTTCCATGTGGTGATGAGTAGAATGTATATTCTGTGGTTGATATATATATCAACCACTCACACTCACGGCCACCGCAGCGTCGGCCTTCTGGGCTCGGGGGAGTCTTCCGCCTCAGTTCCAAGTAGCTGGAACTACAGGCGCATGCTACCACACCCGGCTAAGTTTTTTTATTTATTGTAAAGAACGAGGTCTTCCAAATTGCCCGGGCTGGTCTCGAACATGCGGGCTCAGGCAATCCACCAACCTCGGCCTCCCAAAGTGCTGTGATTACAGGCTGAGCCACCGAACCCGGCCATGTTTTATTTTTAAAACAATAATACATCTATTTGGCTGAACACAGTATGTTTTTTGTTGTTGTTGTTGTTGTTGTTTTTGAGTTGGAGTCTCACTCTGTCGCCCAGACTGGAGTGCAGCCGCCGCTCCCGGCCACCGCAGCCTCGACCTGCTGGACTCTGGTGATTCCTCCACCTCAGTCTTCCAAGTAGCCGGAACTACAGGCGCGCGCTACCACGCCTGGCTAATTTTTTTTTATTTATTGTAGAGATGAGGTCTCGCCAAGTTGCCCGGGCGGGTCTTGAACCCGCGGACTCAGGCAATCCACTCACCTCAGCCTCCCAAGGCGTGGGATTACAGGCTGAGCCACCGAGCCCGGCTCACAGTATGTTTTGTTCTATAAATTGGTATATCATCATTAATGTAGGCAGTCTAGATAGAGTTTTTCAGAAATGTGTAATCTAAATTCTAGTTCCAGGCCAGGTGCAGTGGCTCAAGTCTCTAATCCCAGTACTTTGGGAGGCCAAGGCGAGAATAATGCCTGAGCCCACAGGTTCAAGACCAGCCTGGGCAACCTGGTGAGACCTCATCTCTAAAATAAATAAAAATTAGCTGGGCATGGTAGCATGCACCTGTAGTTCCAGCTACTTGGAAGGCTGAGGCAGAAGGATCTCTTGAGCGCAGCAGGTTGACGCTGGGGTGGTCGTGAGTGTGCCACTGCATTCCAGCCTGGGTGACGGAGTGAGAATACAACTAAAAAATAAATAAATAAATAAAATAAATTCTAGTTCCAGGTTACGATGAAAGCAGCTACCTATCTGACTCTATATCGTCGCTATAATCAAATTAAATTTGTATTTTATACATTCATCTAGCCATTCATCCAGCCAACAGATGTGTAAACTTTTTATTTACAGTTTCCAATTGAGAAGTGCAAGATTTTATTTCATCAGCTGTCTCCTGACCTGCCTCTTTACCTTCTAATCTTTATATCTTTAAAATTTTTATTCTTCTTTCTACAGTGGACAATTTCTCTTTCATCCCTGTGCCCTAGTCACCAGTTTCTCAGAGGCGAGTAGTGTTTCATTTTCTTGTATATGCTTCAAGATGTATTTTATATATCAGGCAAATATGTATATAGTATTTTAACCCCCGCCCTCCCGCCCCCCCCCCCCCCGCCCAGTCTGTACCTTGGTTTTTTTTTTGTTTTTTTGAGTCAGAGTCTCAGGTAATCCCCTCACCTCCAAAGTGCTAGAATTATAGGCGTGAGCCACCATGCACAGCCTTGGTTTTTTTTTTTGAGTTGGAATCTCACTCAGTCGCCCAGACTGGAGTGCAGTGGCACGCTCCCGGCCACTGCAGCCTCGACCTGCTGGGCTCTGGCGATCCTTCCGCCTCAGCCTTCCAAGTGGCCGGAACTACAGGCGCTCGCTACCATGCCTGGCTGATTTTTTGATTTATCATAGAGATGAGGTCTCGCCAAGTTGCCCAGGCAGGTCTCGAACCTGGGGCTCAGGCAATTCATTCACCTCTCAAAGCGCGGGATTACAGGCTGAGCCACTGAGTCCAGCCAGGGTTTGTTTTTTTTAACGTCCTCATTTTTTCTTATGTCTGTATGCTATTTGAATGTATAACATAATTTATGTAATTATGGACATTTCCATTGGTTTTAATATTATGCTCTTCCTAACAAGACAAAAGTAAAAATTCATATCTATATATATATCTGAGTGTCTTCTAGAGATTGAAATTTTTGTCAAAGTTCCTGGAGATGGAACTTCTATGTGCATTTGTAATTTTGGATAAATACTGCCAATTTGCCCTCTATAGAGATTACGTGTGCCTGTTTTCCCTTAGAATTACCAACATATGATGGTGATCTTTGCTAATTTGAAGGATGAAATATGTCATCTCGGGGTAGTTTTAATTTGCACTTCTCTTTTTTTTTTTTTTTTGAGTTGGAGTCTCACTCTGTCGCCCAGACTGGAGTGCAGTGGCCGCTCCCGGCCACCGCAGCCTCGACCTACTGGGCTCCGGAGATCCTTCTGCCTCAGCCTTCCAAGTAGCTGGAACTACAGGCACGCGCTACCACGCCCGGCTAATTTTTTGATTTATTGTAGAGATGAGGTCTCGCTTGCTCAGGCGGGTCTCGAACCCGCGGGCTCAGGCAATCCACTCACCTCAGCCTCCCAAAGGCGTGGGATTACAGGCTGAGCCACCGAGCCCGGCTTGCACTTCTCTTAAAATGAGGTTGAGCATTTTAAAAAATGTTTAAAAGCTGTTTGTACTTCCTCTTCTATTTCTCTTTTGTTATTGTGATTTATTATTATTATTTATAGGAACTCTTTTTATATTAGGTAAACTAGTCCTTTGTCAGTGAGTTGCAAATATTTTCTCTCAATTTGATATTTGTCTTGCAACTTTGTGATAGCTTTTTTACATAGAACTTTTATAATTTTATTTTATAGAATTATATTTTGTGGATTCTGGGCTTTGTGTTTTTTTTGAGTTGTAGTCTCACCCTGTCACCCAGACTGGAGTGCAGTGGCCACTCCCGGTCACCGCAGCCTTGACCTGCTGGGCTCTGGCGATCCTTCCGCCTCAGCCTTCCAAGTAGCTACCACGCCTGGCTAATTTTTTGATTTTTGGAGAGATGAGGTCTCGCCAAGTTACCCAGGCGGGTCTCGAACCCACGGGCTCAGGCAATCCACTCACCTCAGCCTCCCAAAGTGCAGGATTATAGGCTAAGCCACTGAGCCCGGCTGGCTTTGTGTTATTATTAGGCTTTCTCTATCCTGAGATTTTTTTTCCCCTCCCCCTGAGATAATTTTTTAAAAATTATTTCATGCTTTCTTCTAGTACTTTTATGATTAACAAACATTCTTTTTGTTGTTGTTGTTTTAGAGACAGGGTCTCTTACTCTGTCGCCCAGGCTGGAGTGCAACAAACATTCTTAACCATTACAAGTTCTAAGTTGTTTAATGTCTAGGATCAAATTATCTGTTTCCATTTTATATCTAGCTAGATTAATAAATCAATCCTATGGAAATATAGAATAGTATTAAGAAGCTTGGATCGTGGAGTTGATAAGACTAGAATTCAGGCTTTTCTGCTTCTGAACTTTATGACTTTGGGCATACCTAATTAACCTCTCAGAGCCTCAGTGGCTTCATCTGTGAAATGGAGATAAGTAGTAGTTAGTTTGAGGTGAAAATTACATGGGATGAGATGATTCATTTAAAGCCCTTGGCACAATGTTTGTCAAGTTGGAAGCATTCATTAAATGGAAATTATCACTGCGATGATGATGACCACAGACTATTCTTTGAACCTCTACTACGATCCCATAATTCATGATTCTAATCAGAAGGGATTGAATAAAAAGATGTATTTCAAATTTGCCTATATTTCCATTTCTACATCAACAGTCCAATCTCCTCTGAGCACAGTAGAGGTAGTTCTCAACCTTGGCAGTACATTAGAATTACCTGAGTAGATTTTTAAATTCTCAGTGCCTAAGTCTCCACCCCAGAGACCTGGGGCCTGGGTGTGGCCCAGGCATCAGTATTTTTCAAAACCTCCTCAAATGATTCCAATGGGCAGTCAAGGTCTACAACCACTATTCTGACACTAGGTTGAAGGTTTCAGATATAAAGGAAAATATATTCATTGCTTCTAAAGAGCAACTCTGCATGTAAAAATCTTTTATGGGTAAAATGCCATGAAGTAATTAGGAAGACATTAAAAAGACACCATAGAAAAGTTGAGACAAATGTCAGAGATAAGTAAGGGGCCAGGCATGGTGGCTCATGCCTGTAATTCCAGCACTTTGGAAGTCCAAAGTCGAAGGATTGCTTGAGCCCAGAAGTTTGAGACCTTGTCTCTACAAAAAAAAAAAAAAAAAAGCCAGATGTGGTGGCACACACCTATAGTCCCAGCTACTTGGGAGGCTGAGGCAGAAGGAGTGCCTAAGCTCAGGAGGTTGAGGCTATGATGAACAGTGACTGTGTCACTGCACTCCAGCCTGGGCGACAGAGTAAGACCCTAGCTAAAAAGAGAGACAGACAGACAGAGAGAGAGAGAGATGTGAGGAAAGAAATTATAAAATTAAATATGTTCCTTGTATATATTTATAAGGCATCTTTTTAAGAAAAGCTCAGGGCAGCTATACTGTAAATACTTTTATAACATTGCTAAGAGCTAAGGGGAATGAAATTTTACATTTGTTAGGTGTATTAATGGAAGCATGGAGATAGCTCTCATGTCTGCTGCTTCAATTAGACAAATGTAAGATTCTTATTGCTTTACTGGATAATTCTCAAAAATTATTATTTCTGTCCATCAGTGATATAGCTTATCCCTAATAAGCATTTTAGCACCCTAGGAAGGCACTGAAATAGTATTTTAGCTCATTTATAGAGTGTAAGTAGAGTGTTTAAGAAAATTAGGTATTATTGAATCCAAAGAAAGAGCAGTGTGGTCCAAGGAGACGGGACAAGGAGTCAGAAGGCCTGGAATCCAGTTCTTCATCTTTAATGTCCTCAGGTGCAAAATGAAAGAATTAGCAGAGTCCTGTGTTATTCAATAGAAGACAGGAAAATTGTACTTGTTCAAACTTTACAAATTTAGATTCCATAGTCTTGTTTTGTCTTTACATATCCAAGGCAGTATAGCTTCTCAAAATTGGTATTTTTATCAAAATTCATCTTGATAATATTAGATTAACATATGTCTTGACTAATTAGCATATTTACATTTTACATTGGTGTCTTCACTGAGAAGGGTGACTAACAGAGATTGAAGGGTTGCATCTTGACACTGGCAAGGATATTTGGAGCACAAATCTCTTGCTCTTCAAATTACACCCTGTGGATGGATTCATTTAGGACCCATCCTCGATATTCCTTCTACATTTTTTTCTAATCTTTTCTACTCCTCTTTTTGCGTTTAATATTACAAGTGATCACCAGGATTTGCACAATTCTTGAATTGGTTGTGTTTATATCATCTCTTCCCTATAAGACTGTACATTTTTTGAGGCCAGGATATATTTATTTTGTATCCCATTCATGAGCTAGTACAATATCTTGGCACATAAAAGGAGCTTGATAAGTGTTTAAATTTTTAAAAATTAAATGATGTTAATGTCATTGCTTTCTTTTTTCTGTGCTACTTTAGATCTTCTGCTACCTCTACAATTTTTTTTACACAAAGTTCTGTTTAATGACATTATCCTTCAGTTACTTTCTGAATATAGCAATGAAATCTTCTCAAAAGTCAGGTATTAACTAATAAAGCAAGGAAGTAATCATGATACCAGAATAAAAAAAATTATAAATAGGTAAGCTTTTAATAGCAAATGTGTAGAATAACTTTAAATGTTATTTGATGAGGCAGTTTAGGTATGCTATTAATTTGATTAGGTATTATAAGCATATTAAAACTAAACTTTTGAACATGTTAATTATAATTCTAAACTTTCAGTGTTCTGAAATAACATTGAACAACTATGTATAACACGTACTAAATATCACAAATCATTAAAATAAATCCCATAAGTATGTAACCCAGAAAACTGACTTATGGTAGTATTTAAAAATTGAGTATGATAGTGGGAAATTGAGTATTGTAGCTTTTGATGAAGCAGAATAAAATCTCAGTTTTAGCCGGGCTCGGTGGCTCAGCCTGTAATCCTGCGCTTTGGGAGGCTGAGGTGAGTGGATTGGCTGAGCCCGGGGGTTCGAGACCCGCCTGGGCAACTTGGTGAGACCTCATCTCTACAATAAATCAAAAAATTAGCCGGGCGTAGTAGTGCGCACCTGTAGTTCCAGCTACTTGGAAGGCTGAGGCGGAAGGATCGCCGGAGCCCAGCAGGTCGAGGCTGCGGTGGCTGGGAGCAGCCACTGCACTCCAGTCTGGCGACAGAGTGAGACTCCAACTCAAAAAAAAAAAAAAAAAGTCAGTTTTAAGTTAATATAAGAAAAAATCCAATTGTTAAAACATTTGTATTTAATAATAAAAATAACATTGCTTTTGTCTAACACGTTGCTATGAAATTTAAATTAAAAATTAACATTACTGCTTTTGACCATGATTTTAAAAAACAATTTTAACAACTTTATCAAATGGTGAGATCTAAGAAATAGAAACATTTAAGTATTCAGAGAGAATTTCATGTTTTTGGCTTAGCAGTTAAGTTGGGATTTCAAGTTGTGAGGGTGACATTTCAACATAGGTTAAAAATTATTCATCCTCCTTTTCCCCTTTTGAGTCTACATTTGTGGCTCTAAATTTTTCACCTGGTAAATTAATACATACTTTCTAGATTGGGAATTCAAATTTGTTACTCATTGTATTAGCTGGAGGTGGGTTTAAAAGACTAAATCTTTAAATGCACACTTTTCTGAAGAGTTAAAGCATATACCTGCTACTGACAGCATCTCCAAACTTCTGTGACTTCTATATTCATACATTAAGGTGCACTAATACTATTAATGATCGTTAAGACACCCAAAGAATATTGTGCCTTTCAGAAATGTTTATTTTACTAGCTGTATAAGCAGCTAAAAACAGCCTGAAAGAAGTTTTTTAAAAAAGGCAACTTTTGATTTAAATAGATGTCTTACGTTTTCTGCTCCAAAGTACAAATGTACTTAATTTGAGGATATAAATCTGATACCACATTGTTTCTCTAATTATTACCATATTGGTAATTAGAAGAAATGTCCTTTGCTGAATAACTGTTTTTCAAACTCACCCTTAGATTAATTCTTACATGCTAATTTGCAAATAAGCAAATATCAAGGGCAGTAGCAAAAAAAGACTATTTAAAACCAAGCTAATGAACATTCTGAGTTACTTCTAGTTTCGGTATTGTTTTGAATTTAAGTCACATGTATCATGTACATTAAAATTAGTTTCATAAATAAAAGTTACTGATATGGGGAAGTTGCTTAAGGGGAAATTTCACTAGTAAACCGGTAATCTTCAAAATTCAAGTTGAATTAAACATTGATCCTTTGCAAAATATTTACAGGAACGTAAATGACGCTTTTGAAATGTGTGTTATTTAGTTTTAAATATGTTGGGGTCTTATGGGTATGATGCCATTTTCTAACATACTCTTTGGGTCTTCTCCTCTGCTGTCTAAATCTTTGAATAGCCCTAAGTATTTAAAAAAAAAAAAAAAACTGATGTCAAGAAAGGTATTTTCTGTTCAAGATGGATGTTGACACATGCAACGCATTTTTAGAGATATGCATTCTAAGTCTGAAGAAGAATATAAAAAATTGTATTTCTAATTCATTTATCTTCCCATCTTTAAAACACAAGTTAAGTCGCAATCGGCGTCCCTTTCCCATCGTGTAGCCAAGCGGCTGAAGACGAAGGCTTCACTTTGTTAGCCATGTGTTTATGGAACCCCCGCGCTCTCCCTAGATCTCCTGGCTGATAATCTCAAACATGGAGGATGCTTCTGATCTTCACGAGGGGTTGCTCCATTAATTAATAATGTAGCTCTCCCAGGCTCTCCGCCGTCTCTTCCTGTATCAGTGACAGGCTGTAAAAGTCATCGAGTAGCCAATAAAAAGGTAGAAGCGAGAAGTGAAAAGCTCCTCCCAACAGCTCTTCCTCCTTCAGAGCCGAAAGTAGATCAGAAACTTCCCAGGAGCTCCGAGAGGCGGGGAAGTGGCGGTGGGACCCGATTCCCCCGCGCGGAGCCGGGCGGTGGCCGCCGGAGAAGCGGCGGCTGGGGGCGCGGCGGGGCCGGCGAGCGGCGACCCCCCGGGGGACGGAGCCTGCCCTCGCCGCCTTTGTAGCGGAGGAGGTGGAGAAGTGGCAGGCGGCGCGCTCGCAGGTGAGGGGCTCCGTGCGGCCGCTCGGGAGCCGACGGCGCCGGCGGGGAAGTGGAGGCGAGCGGGGAACAAAGCGCAGGGGCGCCGGGGTCCGCCCGCGGCGAGCGCCCTCCCGGCGCCGGGCCGCCCGGCCGGCTGCGCGCCGAGCACGTTGCGAGCCTGGCGGCGGGCGGGGAACCGGCGCTGGGGGAGGGGGCCGCCGCCGCGCCGCCGGCCGCCGGGCGTTCGGCCCCATTGTGAGCCGGCGCCAGGCGAAGGGGACCGGGCGCGCTCGGAGCGCTGGGGCGGCGGCGGCTCCGCTCGCCCCACACGCCGGCGGCGGCCGGAGCGGCCCCGGCCCCGGGAGCGGCGGCGGCGCGTCACTCACACAAAAGGCAGCCGAGCTCCCCGGCGCGCGGACCGCCCCACGCCGCCGCCGAGCGCTCCCCAGCTTACCGGCTCTCCTTTCCCTCCAATTCCGATAGGGAAGCGGGGCCGACGCGGCGGCCGGGGGTCCGGGCGAGCCCGCGGGCGGACGGGAGATGCCGCTGCTCCACCGAAAGCCGTTTGTGAGACAGAAGCCGCCCGCGGACCTGCGGCCCGACGAGGAAGTTTTCTACTGTAAAGTCACCAACGAGATCTTCCGCCACTACGAGTAAGGGCCGGGCCCGGCGCGGGGGGTGGGACTCCCTCCCCAGCGCCCTTTTGTCTCTCCCCTTTTACTCGCCCTGGGCTTCTGGCGGGGCGGCTCGAAAGTGACGGGCGGCCGCGGGCCCGCGTTTCTCTGCCTCCCGGGCCCGACCTGGAGACCGCGCGGGGCCGGGGCCGTGGCAGTGGCCGTGGCGCGCGGGGGAACGCGGGTCCGGGCCCAGGAAGCCGGGGTCCCCGGCCGGCCTCGGGGACCGCTCCTAGCCGCTGCTGTCGCCCGCCCGCCCGCCGGGCGGCGGAAACTCTCCGCCTCACCCCTCCCCGCCGCGGCCACACGCGCGCTCGGGGGCCAGTTCCGGGATCCCCGCCCGGCGGCCGGGGGCATCCCCGCTCGGGTCAGCGGCGCGGGGCCGCGGTCCCCCGGCCCCGGGAGGGAATCCCTGCCCCCGTGGGCAGGAAACGGCAGGGCTGGGCTGGGTTTCCTCGGGCAGGAGCGCGGTCTGACGTTGGAGCCGCCGGGGGCAGCGGGGAGAGGGAGCGGAGTTGCGGCTCCGTCTAGGAGGGAAGGAGGGGGCTTCCCCCGGGCCGGGGGCGGCGGGGCCCGGGGCGCGAGAGCCTCCGCCGGCGGCTTCCAGTCCGGCGCTGCTAGGCCTCGGAGTGTGCGACGCGAGCCGTGCGCTGTGTCACCGCCTCTTCGTGGTGACTAACTCCCGTCCCCGGGGAACTCGGCGTCTCCGCCCCCGGGAGACCGGTGGGGAAGAAGTCGCGGCCGGGCGAGGGGAAGAGGGAGGGGGGAAGAAGCAGGGCCTTGGGCGCCCCTCGTTTTCACTTTCGCGCAGCCGGGAGCGCCGCGGTGGGAGTTGGGGGAGGGGGTTAAGACAAGTTCAACTCCAGCCTCCGCCGGTCGCCTCTTTATCCCCCTGCGCACGTTGGCTGCCTGACATGTGCCACTCGCTATTGTTTTGATAAGAACCCAGACTGCTGCTGGTGTAGTCTGAGCCCCTAAATTTTCTGTCCGTCGTCGCCTGGTTTATCTCTCGAGATCCCCTTGCCCTGTGACACGAAGCAACGGGGTCTGTTGTAGCGATCCGAGTTTAAACAGGATCTCCGAGTGAGAATCTAAATTGATCATCAGTGGAACAGCTGAACCTCCCTTTTTCTTAGCTTTAGCCTCTCCACTCAGAAAGATTCCCTTTGTGGCTTAGAAACCAAGTGTTACAGCAACCAAACACATTGCGTGTGGAAGGCAACTTTTCTGAGTGGGAGCTTAATGGAGGGAGGGCCTTAGGCAAACTCTGCACCTGTCTGACAAATGTGTAGTGAGGTTAGAAAAGTTCTTTTGAGCGTGTAAGTAAACCTTTTTCTTCAGCTCCACGGAGAGAAAGGCTTACACATTAAACATGTTATATCTAGAGAAGCAGATAGTACTTTTCATCAGACAGCACTTTTAAGTAAGAGTGCACATCTCACCCTGCTCCTGTATAGACTTGTTTGGTTACTCAAATAGAGTTCACTCTTGTAACTACTTAAGTGAATTTGGGTTAGGCAACTGGACAAAGATGATGTCTTATTTTTACAAGGATTTTAGCTTTAAAATCCTTGCTAACAATTTATAATTTTTGATAAAAAATTGTATTTAAGAGTGCCAACAAAATAGTAAAAGGCTTAAATTTCAAACTGAGCTGGGTGCAGTGACTCACTCCTGAAATCCCAGCACTTTGGGAGATGGAAGGGAGAGGACTGCCTGAGCTCAGGGGTTCGAGACCAGCCTGAACAATAAGGCAAGAAGTCTCTACAGTAAATCAAAAAATTAGCCAGGCGTGGTGGTGCGTGCCTGTAGTTACAGCTACTTGGAAGGCTGAGGTGGAAGGATTGCCTGAGCCCAGCAGCTGGAGGCTACAGTGGCAGTGAGTGTGCCACTGCACTCCAGCCTGGGCAACAGTGAGACTCCAATTTAAAAAAAAAAAATTCCAAACTGTTTTCTCCTTTGATGTAAGCAGTCTTATATTTTTAAGAAGCTTTTCTCACTGTAGCGGGTAGGATGCATATGGCTGTTATCTTTTGTGATAATTAAACACTCTTCGTGTACTTTGGTTCTTGAGATGAATTACTCTAACCAAGGAGACATCCGAAAGGCTAAAATAAAGATTTTTGGCATTCCAAACCTATCTTCCATTAATATTAAAATATTATGTCCTTCATAGTCTTATGGCGTTAATTTTTTTTAAAATAACTAGTTTTTAACAGTTTTTTTTGTTTTTTTTCCCTTGTGCCAAAGTGTTTGGGTTTTTGGAAATTACAAGAATTTGATTTGGGAGCAAAGGTATTTGATCATTTACCCTGAATGAAGTAGTATTGCTGGTATTTATTGCTATTAAATAGTTTTCTGTGTCTGTCTAACTAGATAATATAGCCTACTTCCTATTTAAGCAGCAATGATCGTCATTTTATCTAGCTTATGATGGCTCCTGTTATTGCCCTGTAATGCAATGTATTTGTTGCCTCATCTTTTGTCTTCTCCAAGACCCAGAATTCTTTGAGCTAGGGACTATGACCAGGATGAATGCTCAAAGATTATACCGCACAAACTCCTTTATTTTGTCTGTTTGAACTACAGTCTCCTTAACTAATTGCTAACTCTTGTTTGACCTGCTTTAATAAGTAAAGAAGACTCATTTAAAATAGCACACTAACTGTAGGCAAATGCAGAGGGAAAAGTGCATAATTAAGACTCAAGATAAAGATGTATTCTGTAATTTGGGTTAGCTGACTTTTTAAAAATTCTTGGTTATGGATCATTTTAAAAAATGGAACAGTCAGATCTGAATACCAGAAATTCTAGATTTGTGGGATAGGAAAATGACTTGTTCTATAACCCAGTGACTTAATCTCTGAAATGAAATAATCAATTTTTTTAGCCATATAGATACTTGGAATTGGAATATACTTCCTATCTTTGAGTGAGTCCAGCTGTCTATACAAAATGTAGGAATCTCTTCCATAGCATCACTAACAGGCATCACCAACTTATATTTCAACCTGCTTTTCAGTGAAAGGTTTGACTAGCTTATAAGGCTTATTGCTGATCAGCTCTCACTTGGTAATTCAGTCCCTTCAACAGCATCCCCCCACCCCCCGTTTTTGTTTTTGTTTTTTTTGAGTCGGAGTCTCTGTTGCCCGGGCTGGAGTGCAGTGGCACACTCATGGCCACCCCAGGGTTGACCTGCTGGGCTCCGGCGATCCTTCCACCTCAGCCCTCCATGTCGTGGGAACTACAGGTGCACGCTACCTTGCCCAGCTAATTTTTTATTTATTGTAGAGACGAGGTCTCCCCAAGTTCACCGGGCTGGTTTCAAACCTGCAGGCCTCCCAAAGTGCTGGGATTACAGGCTGAGCCACCGAGCCTGGCCAACAGCCCCCTTTTAAAGATGAGGAACAGGGTTGGAGTGAGGGGAGTCATTCCAAGATTATGGTGTCTAAAAATATATACTTAGCAATTGAGGACACTAGAATTCTAACATCAGTAAGACTCTAGAGTTTATGTTCTTTTTACAATTTACTATCACATGATGCTTATTATAGAAAATTCTCCCCAGTATCTGTCGTAGTTTGCAGAAATAAGCACTAAGAACATAAGGGCATTGCTTGAAATTCAAGCAAGTACCTACTTTCTTTTGTCTGCCCAGGCATTTGCCTCTTTACTACACCCCCAAATGATTAAGCTCTAGGCATTAAATGGACATACTTGAATATCAGTTTATATTTGGGAAAATTGCTTTTCCTATACTGATGATTAATTATGGGTGAAATTGTATTCTCTTTAGGAATAAGTCTGCCACATGATCCTGATACTTGGGTCCGTGAGTCCTTTTCTCTTGGGTGGTATAGCAGAAATTTCTCAATGCTTTTCTTTTTAAATTTTTTTTTTTTTTTGAGTCGGAGTCTCACTCTGTTGCCCAGACTGGAGTGCAGTGGCCACTCCCAGCCACCACAGCCTCGACCTGCTGGGCTCTGGCGATCCTTCCGCCTCAGCCTTCCAAGTAGCTGGAACTACAGGCGTGCGCTACCTCGCCCGGCTAATTTTTTGATTTATTGTAGAGATGAGGTCTCGCCTGCCCAGGCGGGTCTCGAACACGTGGGCTCAGGCAATCCACTCCCCTCAGCCTCCCAAGGCACGGGATTACAGGCTGAGCCACCGAGCCCGGCTTCTTTTTAAATTTTATCTTTTATCTGCTTAGCAGACTACCATGTTTTGTAGTGATTCATTCTTTCTTCAGACGAAATATTTATCTCCCTTATTGTAGTATAGCAAGCTACCCCAAAACGTAGGGGCTCAAAGTAAAACTCATTTACTCACTATTCTGTGGACTGTTAATTTGTTTTCTGCTGGTTTCCTCTCTGCTCACTCGCTTAACTGCAGTAAGCTGGAGGCCAGGCTAAGGCTGGTTGAAGTAAGAGATAGCTAGTCACAGGTCTGGGACCTCAGCTGGGGTGGTTTTTCTTACCCTGTGGTCTTTCATCCTCAGGAGGCTGGCCTGGGCTGCTTCACAGAGTAGTCTCAGGGTCACAAGAGCGTGAGAGTGGAAGTCACTCGATGTCATTTCTTTATGTCGATAGAAACAGGTCACAAGGGCAGCCCAGATTAAAGAGGTGGTGAAATAGACTACTGCCTGTGAGAAGAGCATCAATGTCATATTTCCTTTTTTTTAAGTCAGAGTCTTGCTGTTGCCCAGGCTGGAGTGCAGTGGCACACTCACAGCCACTGCAGCCTCCACCTGCTGGGCTCAGGTGATCCTTCCATCTCAGCCTTCCAAGTAGTCGGAACTACAGGCATGTGCTGCTATGCCAGGCTAATTTTTTGATTTTTTAAACTGTAGATAAGAGGTCTTGCCAAGTTGCCCAGGCTGGTCTCGAACCCATGGACTCAGGCAATCCTCTCACCTCCACCCTCCAAAGTGCTGGGATTATAGACATGAGCTGCCGAGCCCAGCCTTCTTGATTTATTGTAGAGATGAGGTCTCCCCAAGTTGCCCAGGCTGATCTCGAACCCCTGGCCTCAGGAAGTTCTCTCACCTCAGCCTCCCAAAGTGCTGGGATTACAGGCTTGAGCCACCGTGCCCAACCCTCAATGTCATATTTAAAAGGAGCCTGCACACCATTAGCCTTCTTGGCAGTCTACCATAAGCGGTTGATATGATTTTACACTTGGGTTATTCTGATTGGATTTTGGCTGTTCACTGATAAAATCTAGTTGATGTTAGCATCAAAGCATATAAAAACCATCCTAAGAACTTGTGGACATAACCTCATTGCTTGCCCTGTACTACCTACCATAATGATTCAAACTGTTTCTTCTTAGAATTTCTATTGTTCCTCTGCTTCCCCTCAGGAGCTGTCAAGAAGAAATATGTTCAAATGTTTAAGATAGTTAATTCTGTCTCTTCCTATCCCCCTTCCCAATGTCGAACTTTCTCTTTAAACATTTGCAGTTTTTTATATGTTCCTCTGACATTGCTTCTTTACTATATTGGTTATTCTCCTGGGATCTCTGCAAATATGGTACCTGAGCAGTAAGAATTGATGCTATTTATTGAGTGCACGTATATCCTGGGGGCACTCACTTAGAATTATCTCATTTGATTTTCACATTAACATCATGGACGATATTATCCCATTTTACAGAAGGAGAACCAGATTCAGAGAGGTTATGTAGCTTCTCTAAAGTTGCATTCTGAAAATGGTATAGCTGGGATTCAGACCTTTTCCTCTCTCCTTCCCATTCATATGTATACTTTTCTCTGTTCACATTTCACATAAAAATAAATGTGAACTGCTCAATGAGAGTACATTTGTTTATTCTTGTCACTGTACTTTGGATAGTCTTTAAAGATGCTGAGATAATTTGTCCCTCTAATGTAAAATGAGTGAATAACTACAACACAATGGCATAAGTCTCATGTATTATAGATAGAGCCAGTATAAAATAGGGCTGGTAACTGCTGGGCATTTGGGGAAGCCTCAAATCAAGAGATAACCTCTCAGAGAAAATTCATGAGTCAGCTTTTTGACATCTACACATTTGAGGGACCTGCCTTGTATGACATCTAAGTATGTCTAAGGCAGCACTAAATAAAATGCAAAGTAAAATTGCATTAGAGTAATTTTTGTTTGTTTTGAGTCAGGGTCTCATTCTCCTGCCCAGACTGGACTGCAGTGGCAAAATCATGGCTTATTGCAGCCTCCAATTCCCAGGCTCAAGTGATCCTCCTGTGTTAGTCTCCCAAAGAGGAGCTAGGACTACAGGTGTGTTCCCACCACACCCGGCTATTTTTTCCCTTTTTATAGAGACGAGAGTCTACTATGTTGCCCAGGCTGGTTTTGAACTCCTTCCGCCTTGGCCTCCTATAGTGCTGGGATTATAGGCATGAGCCAACCACCTGGCCTAAAGTGGTTTCTTAAAGCTAAACTTTATATTTTTTATTAATCAAAAATTTTCCCTATCTATGAATAAATATAAAAAATGTGATTTTCATCTGGCTGATATTCTCTGTTTAACATAAGTCATATTATGTCTGCTATGCCCATGATTTTCTAAAGTCCTGCTCTCCTAACTCTGTCAGTGAAGGAATTTGTTAGAATGATCTGTGCTGTCTTTTAGCAGTAATTACTTTTGTAAGCTTACATGCTTTACTTTCCATTTCTTGCATATCATTTTTTTTTCTTTTTTTTCTGAGTTGGAATCTCACTCTGTCGCCCATGCTGGAGTGCAGTGGCACACTCATGGCCACCCCAGCGTTGACCTGCTGGGCTCTGGCCAACCCTTCTGCTTCAGCCTCCCAGGTAGCTGGAACTACAGGCACACGCTACCACACCCGGCTAATTTTTTGTTTATTTATTGTAGAGACCAGGTCTTGTCAAGTTGCCAGGGCTGGTCTCGAACCCATGAGCTCAGGCAATCCACTTGCCTCGGCCTCCCAAAGTGCTGGGATTACAGGCTGAGCCACCGAGCCCAGCAACATATCATGTTTTTTGTGTTTTTTTTTTTAAGTTGGAGTCTCAGTCCGCCTTGACTGGAGTGCAGTGGCATGCTCCCGGCCACCGCAGCCTCGACCTACTGGGCTCCAGCAATCCTTCCACCTCAGCCTTCCAAGTAGCTGGAACTACAGCTACGTGCTACCACACCCAGCTAATTTTTTGATTTATTGTAGAGATGAGGTCTCACCAAGTTTTCCAGGTGGTTCTCGAACCCACGGGCTCAGGCAATCCACTCACCTCAGCCTTCCAAAGCGCGGGATTACCGGCTAAGCCACCGAGCCTGGCTCATATCATGTTTTTAAAGTGAGAAACTATATTAGTTTTTAATCTTTGGCTGTATTCTCAGTTACACTAATTGTTTTTATGGACAAAGTCATCTGCCATGTCCCTTAGATCTTTTCTGCTGAATTGTGCAGAATCTTATGTCTTAAATCTGGTTAATATAGTTTTGACCCTTAAGTAAAGTACATTTTATGTTTATCTAAGTTGTATTTGATTTCTGATTTTTGTGTAACTTAACTCTAATCTTCCTCTACTAGGTTTTTAGTTTTCCCCATACCCAACAAATTAACAGTGTGTTGCTCTTTGTTCTCAGTTTGTTCTCCAAAGAGTTGGTTGACTTTATATTACAGGTGCGTTCTTTGAAAAGCAGAATTACAGAAGTGGGAGAAAGTAAAGGTGTATAAAACAATAGTAAAGAGAAGGAGGGCATCAGTTTTTTCCTATTAGGCATTGCTGGTCATAGGATGGCTTGTCCCCATTCACTTCTTCAAATATAGTGAGAAAGTTGCCTGAAAGTATAGGCATGGCTGTGTTCCAATAAAACTACAAAAACAGATGAAGTGCTGGATTTGGTCTCCAGGCCAGTAGGATAAACTAATAAAGTACTTTGTATTTTATTAGGTTTTTTTTTTTTTTTGCTCACAATAGTAAAATGTGCTTCTTGTAAAAGTTTCATTAGTTATATTCTTATGATGTAGAAATTGAAGAGACATTGTACCTACCCCCTGGAATTCAGTTTTAACGTACTCTACACATTTAGATGTGTATGATGAATGGGTGAAGTATGAGCAGAATTACAGAAGTGGGAGAAAGTGGAGGTGTATAATATTAGAGATGGTGTCATGCCATAATATACTATAATATTAGAGATGGTTAGGGAATGATGAGTAGGGGAGAGGTAGTCCTTGGACTTTTTTTGCCTTGCATTACAGTGGTCACGGTGGTAGAATGTGCCCTGCCTCTTTGGGGTAGATCTTTATGCACAGTGAAACTATAAGGTAACAATAACTTTGTAGAGCAGATAGACACATATAGCACAAACATTTCGCAGGAGATAGTAGAAATTTTGTGGTTATAGAAGGGCAACTATAAATCACTAGTTATAGTCTGTCCTATTTTTTTGCCTAGTAATACATTTAATGGAGGTTTGTGACACTCGTACTATTGGTCTCCTTGGTATTTTTGGGTATCGTTAAATCTAAATAGTGTTTATTGCAACTCACTTTATTCCTAGCTATCCTCCTGCTATGGCATCAAATACCTCATGGCCTACTAAATACCCCAGGCACCTAGCTGCTGTGGCTAGAGCTATGTCATCCAGAACAAGAGCCATTACTTGGCCATGTGGGTTATTAAGCACTTGAAATGTGATTAGTCCAAATTAAGATGGGCAGTAAATGTAAAATACACACTGTATTTTGAAGACTTAGTACAAAAAATGTAAAAGTCTCAATTATTTTTTAATGTTGATTGCCTATTGAAATGAAATTAGTTTGTGATATATTGGGTTGAAAGTATATAACATTTATTAAAATTAAAAAAAATTTTTAAATGTGACCACTAGAAAATTTAAAGGTAGTATGCATGTGGCTGGCATTCTATTTCTTTTTTTTTTTTTTTTCTGAGTTAGAGTCTCACTCTCTCCCCAGACTGGAGTGCAGTGGCACGCTCATGGCCACCACAGCCTCGACCTGTTGGGCTCAGGCGATCCTTCACCCTCAGCCTTCCACGTAGCTGGAACCATAGGCAGGTGCCATCATGCCCAGATGTTTTTTCTTCATCTAATGTAGAGATAAGGTCTTGCCAAGTTACCCAGGCTGGTCTTGAAACTGTGGGCTCAGGCAATCCTCTCACTTTGGCCTCCTAAAGTGCTGGGATTGTAGGTGTGAGCCACTGTTCTGAGCCAAGATCTAATTCTTAACACCACTTCCTCAAAAAAAAAAAAAAAATTGTTCTAGTATTTTTAAATCTTTTTACCCTTCTTTCTGTCTTCCCTTCCTCTGAATTCTTGGGATATCTGCCTCTCTCATATAAAGATAACTGCTTTTTACTCTGTATTTTTAATTATATACACCCATTTTCTGTGCTGAAACATATTTCAAAAGAATCTTTTTTGTACTGAATTGGAGTCATGTAACTTGACGTACTCTTTCTGTGGATCTCATTTATAGGTGTTAGTTTTTTCTATTTTATTTTCATAGTTATCATTTTTTTGAATTGTTCTATGGACACATGTATAAATGAAACAATTTAAATGGAATTGCCCCAAATCTTTGAAAATCAGACTGATTTAGGGATAACCTATGCAGATGGAGGTACAAACAAGGAAATAAACATATGGTAATTTAAGTACTCTTAGAATGTTGGGAGAAGACAAGAGGGGATTGGAAGAAGAAAAAGTTGAAGAATAATGACTTAATTTTATTGATTATATATAATTATTGAAAAGTAGACAAAGTACAGAGGAGAGAAAAATGTACCTGTATCTGTTTTACCACTTAGAGGCAGCCATTGTTAACCTTTTTGTGTGTGTGTGTGTGTGTGTGTGTGTGTATGTGTGTGTGTTTTCTTTTTTTAGAGATAGGTCTCACTCTGTTACTCAGGCTGGTGTGTGTAGTGGTGTGATCATGGCTCACTGCATCTTCAAACTCCTGGGCTCAAGCTATCTTCCCAAGTAGATGGGATTATAGGTGCAAGCCTCCATACCTGGCTAACCTTTTATATTTAAAAAATATTTGATTGCAAGGTTATATATGAGTAATGCTTATCATAAAAACTCAAACAATATAGAAATATTTGGAATCACTGCAAAGTTTTTCTTTTCCTTTCTTCCCAGTCCTCCCCTCCTTTCTCCATAAAGAGTATATGTTTATAGTATGTCTATAAGCCGGGCTCGGTGGCTCAGCCTGTGATCCCGAGCTTTGGGAGGCTGAGGTGAGTGGATTGCCTGAGCCTGCGGGTTCGAGACCCGCCTGGGCAACTTGGTGAGACCTCATCTCTACAATAAATCAAAAAATTAGCTGGGCATGGTAGCGCGTGCCTGTAGTTCCAGCTGCTTTGGAAGGCTGAGGCGGAAGGATCACCGGAGCCCAGCAGGTCCGGGCTGCGGTGGCCGGGAGCGTGCCACTGCACTCCAGTCTGGGCGACAGAGTGAGACTCCAACTCAAAAAAAAAAAATTTTGGTTGCAAGGTTATATATGAGTAATGCTTATCATAAAAACTCAAACAATATAGAAATATTTAGAATCACTACAAAGTTTTTCTTTTCCTTTCTTCCCAGTCCTCCCCTCCTTTCTCTATAAAGAGTATATGTTTATACTATGTCTATAAGAACATGCTTTCTGTGATCATTATAATTTATGTACATGGGATTGTGTAGGCAATGATTTGAATTTTTTCTACTCAGTATGCCTTAGAAATCTTTCTATGTTATAGATCTCTTGCATTTTAAAAGAGACTATATAGACTTTTTGAAAATGAGTAAATACTCTTACTAAAACATTCCAACAGTCCAGAAGAGGACTGAGTAGGAAAACTCTCCAGTCTTATCCCTATACCCTAATAGTTCTGTTTTGGAACAAAGGGCTTTGATTTTTGTATAACATTCCAGAAATCTTCTGTGCTTGCAAAGGAAACTTTTCTTTCTTTTCCTCTTTGTCTCTCTCTCTCTCTTTTTTTTTTTTTTTTTTTTAGCACAAATGAGATCACTGTATACTTTCAAAAACTATAGGAGGGATCAAACTGGAAATAGGGTTTTTTTCCTATTAGCATATTTTTAAAGAACTTTTATACTTTTTAATGAAGTACTATAACTTACTTAGCCTTTCTCTTAATTGTTAGATACTTAGGTTTCTCAGTTTTTCACTGTTATGTCAAAGCCTTAAAAAATTTGTAATTAGTGCTTGAATTAACTCTAGCATTCTGACTATGGAACAGAAAGCTTAATAGTTAAAGGGAAAAAAGATTGAATTCGTTTTCATTTTTACTTCCAATTTCAAAACTGATGGAACTCAAAGTCTAGTTTTGGCTGATGTGCCTTTAAATTGCAAAATATTAATGTCAAGTTTAAATACACTTTTTCTTAGGTTTGTATTAATGTGTATGTTGACCAATTACCAATTTTTGTTTGAGTTTTGTGATTCTGTGTAAAATTTTGCATTAAAGGCACAGAAAGAAGTTGATAAAGGTATCAAAGTTTAATGTAAAATCTGTGAAATGATAGGTAATGGGTTTCTGTTTTTGTTTTTTAATCAGTGACTTTTTTGAACGAACCATTCTGTGCAACAGCCTTGTGTGGAGTTGTGCTGTGACGGGTAGACCTGGACTGACGTATCAGGAAGCACTTGAGTCAGAAAAAAAAGCAAGACAGAATCTTCAGAGTTTTCCAGAACCACTAATTATTCCAGTTTTATACTTGACCAACCTTACCCATCGTTCACGCTTACATGAAATTTGTGATGATATCTTTGCATATGTCAAGGATCGATATTTTGTTGGAGAAACTGTGGAAGTCATTAGGAACAATGGTGCAAGGTAAAGTACTTTTAATTTTTCCTCTTGGTAAGTTTATATTCATTCACATTGCTCAAAATTCAGAACACACAAAATGGTGCCCTAAGGAAATCTTCCCTTCTACTATGGTATAGCTATCCTGTTACCCATAGATAGCCTTAGTATTAACTGTTTCTTGTATATTTTTCCAAAGCTAGTTTATGCATATGCCACCAAAAACATGCACATGCACATACATATACAAATTCCTTCTCTTTTTAATGCAAAAGGTAACATACTTCTCTATCCTTTTTCACTTAAAAGATCTTAGAGATTAGTCTATTGCTGTATAAAACACCTTCCTTCTCTTTAATTTACTGTGGGATAAGTCTCATTATCTGAAAGTTCCATCGTTAAGAGTAGAAAACCTTAGATAATGATATCTACTATGTCATTATGTTACCTAATGGTTTAAATGCCTATATTTCTTGATGGGCTTTAGTATTTCATTTAACAAAACAAGGACTGAGTTGTTTTTTTTTTTTTTTTTTTGAGTTGGAGTCTCACTCTGTCTCCCAGACTGGAGTGCAGTGGCCGCTCCCGGCCACCGCAGCCTCGACCTGCTGGGCTCCGGCGATCCTTCCGCCTCAGCCTTCCAAGTAGCTGGAACT
>CAUYQG010239407.1:0-78434 GCA_963574415.1 Tarsius wallacei | reverse complement strand
ATCTTAACATCCTGTGACCAAGTATGATGAAATTTACTTAGGAGTATGGGGAAACTGGTTGTTCTTAAATAATTGTGACTGCATGCAGCATTGACCTAAGTACGTGACCAGAGAAACACCATGTTGGGTTTTGTTCTCTCTCTCTCTCTCTCTCTCTCTCTCCCCCTCTCCCCCTCTCCCCCCCCTCTCTCCCTCTCTCTCTCTCTTCCTCCCCCCCATCTACCTATCATCATCTATGTAAATACATACCTAAGCGTTATCATTGCATTCCTCAACAATGTGTAGTAGCTCACTATGAAATCGAAGCTCTTCAGTCGGGCACTCTGTATCTTCCATTATTAAGCTCCAGGCTCTCTTCCCCATTGTATTTCCTCTGCTCAAGCTGCATCAGATTCCTTGCCCTTTTGCAAGCATGCCCTGCATATTCCTGCTCCTATGTCTTAGATCTTGTCCCATGTGCACTTGTTAAAGCTTTAACTATCCTTCAGGACCTACTAAGAAATTCCCTCAGCTTTTTGAATGCTTTTACTCAGAAATAATCATTCTCTATTTAATTTTTAGGTTACATTTATACTTCTACTAGTGCTCATTTCATTTTTGTTCTTGCTTTATAGCCATTTTGTACATGTGTTATTCTTCTCCACTTACTCTTACTTCCTCAAAGGCAGTAGATGTTTATTTTTAAATTTAGAGATATCGTAATTCCAACATGCATTGGTGATAACCACTATTTACATTTTGATGTTTGTCCTTGCAGGTTTTCTTTAGGTCTACATACAGTTCTCTTCATTTAAAAAAATAAAATGATATCATGGTATACATATTCTTTTATAACCTGACATTAGTATATCATGAGAAGTCAGAATTGAATGGTAGGTAAGTTAGTTCTATTAAAAACAGACTGTCTTAATTCAAAACCCTGATTTACCATTTATTAACTAGGTAAACTTGGCATGATATTTAATCTTCTTGTACTTCAGTAACCTAATACGTAAAATAAAGATAATAATAATACCTACTTCTTATGCTTATAGTAAAGACTAAATGATATAATGCACATAAAATATGCCATAGTGTATTGGACATAATAAGCACTAACTACATGTTATTTGCTATTATTATTATTATTAAAATATATCTGAATGCCTCTTTATAGCAATAAGTATGGTTGAGACCCTTGGTTTTCAGTTGGTGGTGATTTGCCCCCCAGAGCACTTTTGGTAATGTCTGGAGATATTTTTGACTGTCACAGTGGGGAAAGGAAAAGTGCTACTACTGTCTAGTGAGCAGAGGCTAGATCTGGTGCTATACATCCTACAATGCACACTGCAAACCCCCCCACCCATCCACCTGCCCCACAACAAAGAATTATCTGCCCCAAATGTCAATAGTGGCAAAACTGAGAAACCACAATCTAGAGTGCCTTGGGTCTCATTTGGCACAGACAAGATGCCCAAGGTAGCTGAGATGACCAAGCAGCTGGGCTTTTCTCTATTTTGTCTTTTTTTTTTTTCCTGTAGGAAGCTGGCCTAGGCTTGTTTACATGGTGACAGAAGGTTTCCTATCAGTAAGAGTGAGCAAACCTCGATGTGCCAACATTTTTCCATCCTCTGCTTAGGTCATATTTTCAAATGTCCCATTGGCCAAAGCAAATCCTATGACCAAACCCAGATTCAAAAGGTAGAGGAATAGAGTCTACTTTTTAATTGGAGTTGCAACCATTGTGACTTAAAAAACAAACAAACAAAAAAACTTCCATATAGGGTGGGCATACTTTTAACTGAGACTCAGTCTGCTAAACTGCCCTTCAGGAAGGCTGTACCAATTAACTCATTCGACAACAGTTGCCTGTATTTTATTATCTCACAAATACTTCTACATCCATGTTAAAAAAAATATTATCACTTAAAGTCTTCAGTCAGTCAAACGAAAGTAAAAGGGCAGGACAAAAATGGAACACAATAGATACTATATATATCTATTTTGTAGAGATATATATACGTATACACACACACATTTTTAATATATCCACTCAGAAGAGCCCAGGTTCACATGTTAAACAAACTGATGGCATCTCAACTCAGATGTTACACAGTATCTAAAACATAACATGCAAAAGTATTTAGCCTCCCCCACAAACCTGCTTTGCCTGCAGTTCCCATTTCAGTGAATGGCACCACCATTATTTAATCACTTGAGCCAGAACACCAAGTCTCCTCTTGGAAGCTTCCTCTCCTTCACTTCCTTTCTTAATGTCACTGAGCCCTCCATTACTTTACCTCCTAAAGGGCTCTCATATTGATTTCATATTTCTCCATTCCCATCACCACAGGGTCATTCAGACTTTTACAATTCCTTGCTTGGATCATTACAATAGCTCTCTGTGTCCACTATCGACTCTTCTACCACACCCCACCTGCTCTAATGCCTCCAGGGTTATCTTGCTAAAATAAAAATCAGACAAGTCAACTTCATGACAAAAATCCCTTGAATTTTCATGACCTTTGTGGAATCTCCATGTCCTTCAGGAATTAAGTTCAAATGGCTTTAAAAAAGCATTCATGTCTGTGCTCAAGGGGGAATGGTAATACCCACTCTGCCCACCTTACAGGATTGTTTGGATAAATTAAAAATTATATGTATGTTGAATGAATGAGTGTGAATCAATAAATGAATCAATGAATCCAAAAAAAGTAATTCTGTACAACTGTAGTAAAGGATCTGGCAGTTGTAGGAGAAAGATGTGACTTGAGGAATACTTTGGGGCTTGATCATAAATGAACTGTGGATCAGACTGAGAAGACAAGATTTTATTTTGTAAGAAACTAGAAGCAAATGATGGCCTTTGGTACTTCAAATAATCTCTAGAAAAAATATATACAACTCTGTTTACCATATACTTCAGTGTCAAAAATTATTATTGTGAATTTTCTTTCCCATATTGAACCACAATTTCTGATGAAATTTAATCCTCCTCATAGCTTGAATGCTATAACCTGATTTTTACAGAGTCTTTACATTCATAAGATAATTTCCCAAGCCCCTCTTATATGTTCATTTCTTTGAACACAACCTTTGACCTGCATCGGAAAATAGTTCCAACGATGTTTCTGAAGCATGTTGATGGCACAGTCAATTGGAACAGAATCCAAAATGGTGTACTGGAGATTCAATGTAATATTTCTGTTAGGCCTCCCTACCTATCTTCAGCTGTGCTTTGTACAAACCCTTCTATTAGATAGGATTTGTTCTTCACAAGGACTTATTGCTTATTATCCAATGCCCTGTGATCTCTGAGGTTATTGAAAATTGATTTGTCCTAGTGCCTTTTGTAGGTGCCAGTCACTGAATCCTTGACCATCAAATGGAGAGAACTGCAAATAAATAAATAAATAATAAATGTGCCTTCTTTGTTTCAAGCCTCTGACTCCTGCTAAGCTGCAAACCTCTCTGTGTGCATTTGCTGTGTCAGCCAAAAGTGAAAAGACAGAATGGGAACTGAGGAAGGCCATTAGGAGCTGAACCAGCAGGAATCAGATAAGGAGAGCCCTTAGCCCTGCTGTGAGCTGTGAAGGCGGGGATGGGGGGGGGGAGGTGTGGGGGGGGTGGTCTATGACAGGAAAGGAGCTAAAGCATTTTTTTCTTTGGTAAAAATGTGGTCATTTCATGAGCAAAAGGTTTCATGTGGACTGCTTTACCTGAGATCATCAGTTCAGTTCCCAGGGTTCCAAGTCCCTTTTAGTGGAACCAATGATTGTGTAAAGAGGTTATCATTGGGAGGGGGATTTTTATACTTTGAATAAAATCAAGTTCAATTTCCCCTGCAGGATTTTTGTATTCTGTACAGTATCTTCTGTAACATTAATTTGTTTTTGAGTTTTTATGCTAACAGTGAAAAAGATCTAAATGTATTAGACTTTCCTCTCCCATGCCAGTGAAGGAAGCATCCTTTTGATACCCATCTAATAAAGACAGTCACTAAAGTCAAATAATAGGCTATGAGTTCTTACGTGAGTTCTTATGTGAGTTCTTATTTCATTCAAGATAGAGTTTACCTTTAAGTCTCCAGCTGTGTTTATCTTTTTTAAAACAGCTTGGCCAAGTGTTTCAAGTAAATAAAAAAATCAACTAATCAATTCGTTAGAGAACTGGATTAGATGCTGTCATTTCCAATGGCAGCTTTATGCTTACTCATTGTCTTGAATAACCTTAAATACTCTATGCTATCTTCCTGCTCCATTATTTATGTAATCACTGGCCCTTAGTATTCTGCTTTAGGTCATATAAAATCACTTACAGTTATTTTCAACACACACACACAGAGGCTCTTTATGTCATAATCCAATTTGATGCATTCTTTTTCCCTGCATTACCTCATGTGGGAATTCTTGTTTTAACTTTATTGATCTGTCTGGTTTCTTGTGTTGGGTTACATGGTTTCTCATCACATGGGTGGGATGGAGGGGTACAATGAACAGATGTACATGTTTTGAGGCTTCTCTTGCTAGTAGACACAATTAACTTCATCTCTTTTGAGCTATCCATTTTAATGCTATTGCTTGCTTAAAACACATTTGGAATTTACGTCCTGTTCCCCAAAGCTAACTGTCTTCTCTACCTGTAGTTGGAAACTTCTACATATATATATATATATATATATATATATATATATATATATATATGTTACTAACACAAAAGCATCAATAACAACCGATTTTATTTATTGGGTTTTATTAAATGCCAGACTCTGTGAAAGTGCTTTCTTTTTATTTTTTATTTCCCCTTATGTATTATCTTATTAAGCTTTTGCATCCTAGGGAAGTACATACTAATATTATCCATAGTCTTCAGGAGAGAAAAAGGAAGCTCAGTAACATAACTTTGAGATTCAAACTCATGGTTTTTGGCTCTCAAATTTTTACTCTTAATTATTTTATCCCATTCCATCTTTCAGTTGTTAAAACATTTTACCTTCAGTGTCTTTGAACTCTATATTCCTGTAGCTTTCACCCATTGACCTTATTTTGACTATTTGGGTTAGGTAAAACAGCTTTCAGTTCTCTCTGCGGATTTTTTAATTTGTTTAAAGGTGAAACATTCCTAATTCCTTTTGGGAGGATGTATTGGGCACCTGATCCACAGGTTTATTTATTCCCAGGAAAGTGTTATTCATCCTTCAGAACCACATATAACTGTTTTACAGTTCTACCCTTCATCCTGGTATTTCGTTAATACTGTCTTGGTTTTTTTTCTGGCCATTTGTCTCTGTCATATCTGGACCAGGCTGTACCTACTGCATCCTCGTCTGCTAAGACAAGAGCACCTTCTTTCAGCCATTCCCAGGTCATATACAAGGCCATCTCATGGGTTCAGGACAACTTATTGGAGGGTTAAGGGAATCCAGTTCTATCTGGGAAATCAGGTACCTCCATTTCTAAGTAGAATCAAGATCTTATACCTACCCAAATATAACTGAGCTTCCCAACTAGGATTAAATAAACATCAAGTCAGATTTTTTAGGCTTTGTAATGGCCATGGGGACTACCTAAATGTTACCCATGATAAAATAACTATCTATCTACCTGCCTACCTACCTAATCTATCTATCAACCTTTAGTGTTGTATGATAAATCCTTCCATGTTTCTAGTTTCCTTTTAATTTTGAATATTTGTAAGACTGGTAAAATTTTATTCTGACAAATGCTTCAATATCATTTAAAATGTCTTAATCTAGCTTCTGAGTGTCATTTAGCTCTTAACTATATGATTCAGTACTTAGCTGGAGAAGTCACTAACAGAGATGGTGACCCCTATTATTTTCTGGGTTCAGTTACCCTCAGGGTTTGGTCATCAGTTAAGGAAAAAAACAGCTTCCAGTAAATGTTATTGGGTCATAGACCTTTTTTTTGTGCTCAGTCTCTTGTGCTTACATTTTCCCAAAAAGAAATGTTCCATTTAATCCCTTCCCCTTTTTCCTCCCTGGTGACATGACAGAAGTATTTAGAAAGAAATTTGAAGGTCTCAGATCTCAAGTTCTATCTTTCTTTTCTCTTGGGCCACAAATACCCTTGCCCTTTAACCACGGAAGAAAAAGTGAAGAAGCAGAATTTTCTGACAGCCAGAATAAGAAAGATAAGAAGATTCCAAACAAATTAAAAGTATATTGCAAAATAATGATGCCACCTATTGCAGTACAAAAGCCTGAGCTACTCCACCTCTCCAAAGTTATAACCCTCTTTCTTTTTCTAGCCAGAGGCCCAAGGCCCTAGAGGAGAGAAAGAGGGAGATGTTTCTTACTTTCTTAACCCTGCTTTTGTTTCATATTCCACAAATGTCTTGTGATAGAGCTGGGGGGAAGTGAGAAGAGCTTAACTGAAGATTGGACATGATGAAATCTTCTCCCTCAAGCAGAAGCTGAGTAGGGAATGGTAAAGAAAAGATAGACTTGGGGATACAAGAGCAGAGGGACCCACATCTCTTCTCTTGAGTAGAACCTGGGGAAAAACTTGATCTCAGAATTCTGCTATGGTACACCAAGCTGCCAAGGGTTAGTTCAAGCCTTCGTGAAAACTTTTTGGGGACTTTGCTCAGCAAGGATGGATTTGTGTTGACATCTACCACAGTGAGTCTTTGGATTTCCTTTGGACCACTGGCTCTAGTAATTTGAGTTGGTTTTTTCACACAGCTCACTTTCACTACCACTAACCCCATCAGCCTGTTTATTACAGGAGAGGAAGATATGTGGTATGTCCAGGCAGCTGAAGCTGAGAGAGCATCACAGATTCCCCTCACTATAAGGCAAGAGAGAAGTCATATATTTTACTGAGAACCAGGCATGACACAGATGTGGCACAGAGAGGCATGGAAGCCCTTGTGTTTGGAACAGGGGACAATTAGCAACAACCTCATTGGACCAATATTAGAAGACCAAACAGAAATGATTATCTAATTTATAATCAGTGCCTCCACTTCAGTGCCTTGGCACCATGGAAGCCCTCCAGAATGTAGACAAAAATCCCAGGAAAAAGGAACACCCTGAACTGACAGAGTTTAGGGTTTTTTTTTCCTTCTCAGCAGAGGGGCTTGTGATATAAATTAAATTTAGGTATTTTTAAAACCTTTTTTATTTTGAAATAAGTTTAGACTTGGAAGGCTGCAAAAAGGGTACAGATAATTTTTGTATATTCTTCATCCAACTTTCTTTAACATCAACATTTTATATAACATTAGTACAGTTATTAAAACTAAGGAATTAACATTGGGAAAATACTACTGACTAAACTACAGACTTTGTTCAGATTTTTGTCAGTTTTTCCATACATGCCCCTTTTCTGTTCTAAGATCTGATCTAAGATCACACCTTGCATTTACTTGTCATATCTCCTTAGTTACTTCTAGTCGTTGATAGTTCTTACTTTTATAACCTTGATGCCTTTTAAGAATCCTGGCTAGTTATTTTGTAGAGTGCTCCTTAATTTGTCATTGCCTGATTGCTTTTTCTTATAATTAGATTGAGGTATATTTGGAAGGAATACCACAGAGGTGATACAACTTCTCAGTGTATCTATCATATCAAGGGTTATATGATATCAATATGTCTTATTATTATTGTAACCTGGACTACTGTGTTAAGGTGGTGCCTCTTGGATTTCTCCATGGTAAAAGAGCCATTTTCCCCTTTGAAATTAAGGAGAAATAGAATATTTGTACATTCTCAAGTATATCCTTCATTTATTTTGTTCCTTAGATTATAATCCAATATTATCATTATTTCATTTTTGAAATTGCTTAGCCAGTAAGAGCCCTTCCAGGTTGAATTTTGTGTGTATGTGTTTACATCTTTTCCATTAAAAAAATAGACTTTATTTTTAACAGCAGTTTTGGGTTCACAGCAAAATTGAAAGAAAGGTACAGAGATTTCCCATATAACAGATGCATGGCCTCACCCATTATTTGCATCCCCCACCAGAGAGGGGCATTTTTATATTTGATGAACCTACATTGATATATCATAGACCATAGTTTATGTTAGGGTTCAGCAAATTATGTTTTTGAGGGAAAAAAATGTAGTGATTTTTAAATTGATTATTAGATTTTGCTTTTCAATACTGTTTAATTTTTATTTCAATGGTGGCTCACTTCAGGCCTCTCTAGATTTTCTTGCACTGTGCAGGGAAGTGTGTGGGCAACCTGGGAACCAGGGTGAGGCTGACAGGAGAAACATGGAGTTTGTGAGGATGAAGGGAAAAATATAATCTCCTGCCAGACCTCATTTATAGCCTTTACACATTGTGACACTTGTAAGACAGATATTATTGACTCTTGTCTAGAGATGAAGTTTGTCAAATGAAGGGGTAAGTTATTTGATTAACTTCATCCAACTAGTAAGTCACAGTGACAGGTTTTTTTTAAAAGCTCTTTGCACTTCAAGGTTTGAGTTCTTGCAGTTTGGGGTAAACCCTGATAATTTGTTTAGGTAATAAAAAAAAAACGAAGAGATTGTCCACATTGGCAGTGCCCCTGACATAGGCTAACACAGATTTATTATAACATGGGTTAGTACATGTTTGTCTTTCTCTAGCAAGAACTTGTAGCCATTGGAGAGATTCAAGTTAGAGAATAAAGGGATAAGATTGCAGTGGACCCAGAATATTTTGAAGATGCAAGACTAAAGAAGATGAGTGTGAAACTATCATAGTCTCTAGCCTGAGTAGAGTAAATGTACTAGAGCAAATTAGAAAAAGGTTTATGCACAAGGCCAAGAGGAGGAACTAATCAGTTACTCTAATTTTGAACTCCAAAGAGATAGTAGGCATGGAAGAGTTGGAGATATAGGCAAGGAGATTGTGATCATGTCCAGGGAATGGTGAGCTCTGTGATGGGGTTGAGATAGAATGAAGAATGAACTGCAGAGGAGTGGTAGAGAGAAACTCTGAAGTCATTGGTTATTCTCCACTGCTCCTTAGATGAGTCTACCATATCAATCAAGCCAGATTACTCCTTACTCAACCCTCCCACCTGCCACCCTGTGTCTCCTTAGCCCAGCTTTCTAGGCATGAGACAGCATACCAAGTATACCTAATATATTAAGCCTACTACTGTTCATGTTATTTTGTCCACCTTGAGAGCCATCTCCTCCCTTATATACCTCATATGTCCAGCACCTAGTTCAATGCTTAGCATTTTGTTGGCATCAATCTGTGTCTTTCAAATAAATGAATGAAGTAATACATTGCCAGTACATGTTTGAATGAATCCTCCCCTTACCCCCAAACAGAAATCTGATTCTTTAGTGGAAGTTTAGCTATATAAGGATCAAGAAGAATAATTTGATAAATTTGTTTCTTGGTTGAAAAGAATGATATTAATATTCTTTAGAAATGTACCATGAATAGCAATGCCATTTGTAAGCTTACTTTTATTATCAGAAAAGTGGATTATTGTCCTAAAGTAAATAAGAAAGCATCTTCATTATCAAGGTTTATCATTCTAGTGAAAAAATTGATAATATTACACTTTTATATATTAGTAGGCATTATGGAGATGCACAATAAAGAAGGTGGAAGTATATTGTAAAGATA
Organism: Tarsius wallacei; assembly: GCA_963574415.1. Classification (NCBI taxonomy): domain Eukaryota; kingdom Metazoa; phylum Chordata; class Mammalia; order Primates; family Tarsiidae; genus Tarsius; species Tarsius wallacei. The sequence goes on along the minus strand of CAUYQG010239407.1, from coordinate 68,853 downwards.
AACCTTGTGTAATAACTACTGACTTTTTAGTGCTTAGTCTGAGTAGGACCTATCTGTAGTATTTTATATACTTATACTTATTTACTGACATTTCTGTCAATACCTTAGAGGGTATCCTTAGTTTCCCTATTTCATAGAAAAAGACATTGTAATTTAGAGATGTTATGTTAGTGAAGAAGAGGGCTGGAGGTTGAATCTTCTGTTACTGGAGAACATGCTTCAACTACGAGGCTGTACTCTTTTTCATCAGAAGGAGTGTCTGGTTGAGCCCACATTGCATCTATATTTATTACTAAGCATAAATATAGAGAAGATGAGAAGATAATTGACTAGCCATCTTGTTAGCTTCTATTTTCATAAATCAACTTAGAGGTGAGGAGGAAGAGAAAGTAGGCAAGGGCAGTGCAGCATGATGGTTTTTGTAAAACATTTGACTTCGTGACCTGCTCCTTCTGAGCTCTATGGAAAGCTTTGCAGTACAAAGCTGATGAGGAAAGGGTGGAACCAGAGCCTTCTTCCCTAAACTCAGCTAGAGGGTCCATGGCTTTGTGAGCGTTGAGACACCATGTTTGGCATGACTATTCTACATGGAGGAAAGATGGAATCAGCAGCAATGACACCATAAAGGGGCCTTCCTCAAATGGTTTTGCTTTTGGTGAACACTGACCAAGAAAGCTGGAGTGGGAGAGGAAGAACCTGACAAATGCCACATAATAATGAGAACGAAGAAAGATGCCTATGAGCATGCATAAAATGCTCATGGGGCCCATGTGGGCCCCTATCTGAGTGAGACTCCCAGGGATGTGAGGTTGCTTGAAGGTCCTGCCTGAACAGATGGGGCAGGAACTAGTGAAATTTGATTTATTATAGCTACTGTGATCCCATTTGTTGGTGAATTCCGGAGAAATTCTGTCACTCTAGACTAAAGTTACTCAACCCCCGTTACTAACAGAGGAGATGCAACTACTTAAGAATATATTCATATGTTCAGTCTGAAATAGTATGGGGAATAAGGCATTTCGTTTTTCTTTGTGATATAGGGAAAATAACATTTTTTATTTCATGCCAGTACCCAACAGCACATAGTATTTACGTTTTCTTTAAATATTCTATGTATTTTTATTTATTTCTCACTGATCAAGTATGCAACAACCCCATTTTATAGGAGAGAAAACTAAGCACAGAAAAAAAGGAGTTACTAAAATTAATATTAAGAACAATAATAACTAAATTCCAAGGCACTGTGCTAAGCAAGTGACATGCACTACTATCTGTCTTACAATAACTCTGTGAAATGAATACTAGCATTATTCCCATTTTATTGAAGAATAAATTAAGGCTCAAAAGAGTTAATTTGCTTGCTCAAGGTCACACAGATAACAAATTGCTGAGTCAGGACTTAAGCCCCTATTATCCTCACCTCAAAGTACATATGACTAGCCACTTGCTATTCTGGAAGAGGCAGAATTAGAGTTCTGATTTTGTGACTACTTATTAAGTCGCCTTTCCATCTGTTTTTACCTGCATGGGAGTTTATCACTGCATATGAAGTAGACACTCTTCCAAATAACTTTTGTGTGTGTGAGCTTTTCATTAATATGTATTGAAAGGAAGCATATGATTTTCAGATGGATTCATTTCTCATTTTCACTGCTTACATTAATTTGAATATCAAAGCATTTGCTTGTTTATACACACTGAAGAATGAGCACTCTAAAAAGAGACAAAAGCAATTCTGAAAAGGTTTTGGCATGTTTTATGAGTAAAAAATAGTTTTGTATGAGTCATTCAGGGTTTGTGTGCATTACATACAATAAACCAAATGAGTGCAACAAGTTAAATTTATGAATTAAAGATCTGGTAATTCATTAGCCACCTGTCTGTAAGACTTTTTAGTTCACTGTATATAAAATCCTTTCTATAATTACATGGAGGTAATAGGCATTATGGCTATAAAGCAATGTGATTTAAAATATACAAGAATTTAAATATCTGCAAGCCATACATCTGATAAGACGTTAATATTCAAAATATATAAGAAACTCGAGCAGCTCAATAGAACAATAAATAACCTGATTAAGAAATGGACAAATGACGTAAATAAACATTTCTCAAAAGAAGACATATAAATGACCAACAGGTTTATTTTAAAATGTTCAAAATCACTAATCATCAGAGAAATGCAAATTAAAGCTACAGTGAACCATCACCTCACACTGGTGAGAATGACTGTCATCAAAAAGACAAGATAACAAGTGCCAGCAAGGATGTGGAGAAAGGGGAATCTGTGCACACTGTTGGTGGGAATGCAAATTAGTACAGTTATGAAAAACAGCACGGAGGTTTCTTTAAAAACTAATTAAAATAGAATTACAATATGATTCAGCAATCTCACTACTGGGTATATATCCAAAGAAGATGAAATCAGTGTGTTGAAGAGATATCTGTACTTTCATGTTCAATGTAGCGTTATTCACAATAGGCAAGATGTGGAGTCAACCTCAGTGATCATCAATGAATGAACAAATAAAGAAAGTTTATTAGCTGTGTGACCTGGAGCAAGCTAATTAACATTTCTGAGCCTTGATTTATTCACTAATAATATGGGAATAATACCAACACACACACACACACACACACACACACACACGCACACACACACACACACGATGGGATACTATTTAGCCATAAAAAATGAAAAAATTTTTAGTTCTTTCAGAAATTGCCACAGTCTCTTCCAAAGAGGTTGCACTAGTTTGCATTCCCAGAAGAACTCAAAACATTCTACAAAAAAGATACATGCACTTGCATGTTTGTTGCAGCTCTATTCACAGTAGCAAAAACATGGAACAAACCATGCTACCCATCGAAGCTGGACTAGATTTTAAAAAATGTGGTACATGTACACAATGGAATATTATGTGGCCATAAAGAAGGACAAACATATGGACTTTGCAGCAACTTGGATGGATTTAGAGTCTATCATACTCAGTGATCTATCACAGAAGCAAAGAACAGAGTTCAATATGTTCTCACTCATAAGCGGACCTTGAACAATTATCATAATACCATAAGAAAGGGATTGGCAATAGTGGGAAACTGCATGGGGAGGGAGGGTGGGATTGGCAGTTGAGGGGAATTGCTAGGGGAGGGAGGAGCACACCTCATCGACAAGTGTACCTGCATAATGAATATTTGTATACCTAACCCTAAATTGTACCCCACATCTTTAAAATAAATAAAATAAATAAAATAAAGTTAAAATCCTGTAATTTGCAACAAGATGGATGGAGGACATTATTCTAGGTGAAATAAGCCAGGCACAGAAAGACAAATATTACATGATTTCACTTATATGTGGAGTGTCAAATAGTTGAATTCATAGATACAGAGAGTTAAACAGTGTTTATCAGAGGCTGAGGATGGGAAAATTGGGGAGATATTGGTTGAAGGACACAAAATTTCAGTTAGACAGGAGGAGTAAGTTCAAGAGATCTATTATATATCATGGTGATTGCAGTTAATATATTGTGTATTTGAAAATTGTTAAGTGAGTAGATTTTGAGTGTTCTCACCACAAAAAATGATAAGTATGTGAGGTAATGCATATGTTCATTATCTTAGTTTAGTCATTTCACAGTGTATACATATGCTGAAACATCAGCTGTACATCATGTGTAAATATATATAATTTTAATTGTCAATTAAGATAAACACTGGGTATTAAAAAATAACATATACAATAATTTAGATAATCTTTATAACATTATTTTCTTTAAAATGCATTAAAATACACAATGGAATATTACACAGCCATAAAGAAGGACAAAATTATGAACATCACAGCAACTTGGATGGACTTAGAGTCTATAATACTGAGTGATCTATCACAGAAACAAAGAACTGAGTATCACATGTTCTTGCTCATAAGTGGACCTTGAACAATTATCATAATACTATAAGAAAGGAATTGGCAATAGTGGGAAACTGCCAGGGGAGAGGGTTGGGATTGACAGTAGTGGGATTCTGCTGGGGAACAGGGGGGCACACTTCATCAATAAGGGTACCTGCATAATGAATATTTGTATACCTAACCCTGAATGCACCCCACATCTTTAAAAATAAAAACGTGTGAGCTTTCTGCTCTGTAGCAAGTTGGAGGGATATTATACATTTAAATGTGTGTTTTTCTCTCTAAAGTACTTTAGAATCTATATGTATTTATTCCAGTAATACTTCCATTGCTTAAAACACTTTCAAAATCTTACTTTGTGAGTCTTCCCAGAGCCAGTGTATGAAGTATAGAAAAGTCAGTTTCATCAATTTATAATGACTCCTCTTTTTTTTTTAATACAAAAATTAGTGTTCTTCATCCCATAATCCATTTTAGGCACCAAACCACACTCTTAACTGCTTATGACTATTTCCCAAAGCCAAGCCTAGGGTCTTGAGGTGAATGCCTATTGCCATTGAAGATACCCAGAAAACTGTGGAGGAAGTTCCAAAATGCTTCAAGTAACTTCCCATGTGGTCAATACCCTGATTGGGCCTACATGCCTTTGAGTTGATTCTGGTCAGCCTTTAAAAAAAAGACAGCATTACTCTGTAATCAGGCATATAGAGATTCAAGATTTCATTTTGCTATCCTGGTATCTTGATTCCATTATGGAACTAGAAACAAATTTCTAGCTAGTGTGAGGTTTTCTTTTGAACTCTTCATCGTATTAACTTTTATTTTTTTTTAGATTTTTAAAAGTTTTATTTTATTTAGATTTTTTAAAGCTTTTAAAAGACTACTTAGATTTCTAAAGTTTTATTGTATTTCATTTTAAAATTATTTTAGATTCAGGGGTACACATGTGTATTCATTATATCCACATGTGTAGTGGTGGATGGGGCTGAAGATCATCATCCTAAGTAAACTGACTCAGAAACAGGAAACCAAACACCATGCATTCTCACTCACTTGTGGGAGCTAAACAATCACAAGGATGGAAATAATAGACTCGGGGAGGGGCGGGGGGGAGATAGAGACTAGGGTTCAGAAACTACCTATGAGGCACAATGCTCACTATCTGGGGAATGGGCCACCTGAGTCCCAGTCTCCACCATTAACTTTCATTTATGCTATCTTTTTTAAAGTAACATGTTAATTAAGATACAACCTGCAACATTATTTATTTATTTACTTATTTGACAGAGAGAGAGGGAGAGGGAGAGAGAGAGAGAGAGGCTTTCAGAAATGGAAGATTTTGACTGCGGGATGTACTCTGATACCTGACTCAAAAACAGCTCAGCCAGATGTCGTGATTATGGAACACCAAGTCACATTTTAAGCAATTGAAGCTTATTATTTTGGGTTTCTCTTTTTGGCATGAAATAATCCTCCCAGATTGGTATGAAGTTTCTCTTTGCACTCTTTTAAGAAGTTTACTTAAAAAAAAAAGAGCCGGGCTCGGTGGCTCAGCCTGTAATCCCGCGCCTTTGGTAGGCTGAGGTGAGTGGATTGCCTGAGCCCACGGGTTCGAGACCGGCCTGGGCAACTTGGCGAGCCCTCATCTCTACAATAAATCAAAAATTAGCCAGGCGTGGTAGCGCGCGTCTGTAGTTCCAGCTACTTGGAAGGCTGAGGCGGAAGGATTGCCGGAGCCCAGCAGGTCGAGGCTGCGGTGGGCGGGAGCATGCCACTGCCCTCCAGCCTGGGCGACAGAGTGAGACTCCAACTCAAAAAAAAAAAAAAAGAAAGTAAAAGAAAAGTGTGTGTGTATTTGTGTGTGTGTGTGTAATTGCAGGAGATGTAATTTATGTAAAAAGCAGTTTATTACATAGGTTTTAGAAGACATTATCTTAAATAAAAATAATGAAATAGGTGAGTTTTATCTTTGATATCCTCCTTTTTAAATTCTCAGAGATCCTCTCCTGACCTACTGACATTCCTAGTATGTAATTCCCACAGTGCATTGTTCTTATCTAATTTTCACAATGACATTAGAGGTTATTGTCCCAGGAGCATTTGCTAACAGGTTAGTTTCACAGCAAAAGATTTGTATTAGTGGTATTTTGGGCACTGGTGATATGTAGTAATTGGGGGGCAGAATGGCTTCCCAGGAAACCACAAATCAAAACACATTGAAGACTATAAACCCTGGGCATTAGCTAAAAGATGGAAGCTAAATTTACATAAAACGTTGAACCGTTAAAGGTAGAATCTTAACATGGGAATAAAAATTCCCCTATCTCCTTTTATCTCACTTCTCTGCATTTTCTGGAACCTCATTTAGTTACCAAGAACTATTTATTTTCCAGATATTTTCAACACTGCTAACACCTTACCTGAAAAATCTTGATGCATTTTCCCCAGTCTCTGCATTAGCATTGCAACCATGTACACACTCTCTGTTGGCTACTTGGATTTGACCCGGGTTCCCACTACTTCTTCAGATCATTGTTTAATCACCTTCTTTTACTATCCCATCTTTATTTGAAATCAGCTATCTCTTCCTGATCCCACCTCTCTTTTAATACTGATCTTATGGTAATACCCGATACTGGATTCATAGCTTCTTTTTCATTCTCAACTTATTTGAACTTTCTACATTGATGAATATTGTTAGTTAATCTCTCCATCTTGAAATTCTCTCTTCTCCAAATTCTCTTACCTCCTGACCTGTCTTTGTTAGTCTTCTTAACACCTCTTCTCAACACCTCTTTTCTCTCCAGCCTTTAACAATGGTTGTTAACTTATGCTTGATCTTTTCCCCCCTACCCTCTTTCCAGGAGTGATCTAATCAACACTTAATTTTCAAACTCTCTTGAATATGACTCTTTATTTCCACAGCTGTTTTCCTAACTCTGGCACCTGCCCCGGTGGAATAACTCCTAAAAACACGTCTCCTTGTCTTAGCCTCTCCCTAAATTCTACTCAGTTTCCACTGTGTCTCCAGAGTTGTCTTTTAGAAACACAGACACAATCTAAGCATTACATTCTTCAAAACTTGGTAGTGAATCTCGTTACTTCCAAAAAAAGTACAAACTGCTATAAGCTTATAATGGAAGAGGGAAGAGAGACAGGGAAGGAAGGGGAACATACTAGATGATGTGTTACACTCTGACCACTGTTTCACAAAAAGCCAAGAAGAGAGTTGAATAGCATGTCTGTCTACTTGGTTGCATGGAATATTTTTAGAATAGCTTGTTCATAGATACCATACCTTATATTAAGCTGTGGAAGGCAGGGAGGAAACATTTATCTTCCCAGATCCTTGTTTTCCACTGTTCAAAATTAGTCTGATGGAGTTTAATTTGCCCTATATTGTGACATCCAACTCTTCTGACGGTCACTCAGAAGAAGAATCTGTGCCAGTGGTATGACATTGTACCTCCTAGAAGTGGTAGGAGGAGTCAGAGAGCTACTTGTCCTGAGTATACATTAAAACCCTAGGTGGAAATCCTGTATTTCCAAGCAAGGCACTGCTTGGCTCTGAGCAGCAGAACCACAGGTGCATGTGAGGTCTCTTGGCTGCTACAACGGCAAAGGCATTTGCCCTATGATACGTAAATTTATAGCGTTTTTTGCTTGCCCATGGAATGCAAATGTTTCACCGTGGTTGACTGCTCACAGTTCATCACATTTGCCAGTTCTCAGGTTGACTGATGTGGATAATCATGGATTAAAGCATTTAAACAGTCTTCATCAAAGCTAAATGGCATTCCTGAATGTGGAGAGTTAAGGTCAGTGTCCCTCTTTGAAATGCAAAATCATTTTCTTACAGTGTTTTCTCCAATGGCATTCTCCTCATACACAAATTTTTTGAACTGCCTCCACTGCCTTTAGTCCTCTGTTAAACTCAAACAGAAGAATATGTTGGAGATGTTTGTTTTTGTTCCACTTGACACTCCATCTTTTTTAGCCCACAAATAGCACTAGCTTCAAATCTGCAAAATGCAAGGGGGTAGTCACAAGCACAACACTATCACTACAAATGACAAATGACACCGTCCTTTACATCTGCAAAATGCAAGGGATAGTTACAAGCACAACATTATCACTACAAATAACAGATGACAAATGATAAAATTCCAACACTGCAGTGTTGCCATGTCAAAAACAAACACTATGAACTTATGCATCAACCTTATGTCTGAGCATCTAGGAGGCAAGTGAGGATATAAGGAGAACCATAAGATGTGTCCAATATAACACTCACCCTCACTACTCATCGGGGTAAATAATGAGATTCCATCTTTTACCTATCAGATCAAGGTTTTGGAAAAGCTGGTACTCTCACAGAGAGCAGTTAAGGACGCTACTTTGTAGAATAAGAAATGTACTCATTCAGTGGAATGCAGTGGGCATTAAAGGGCATGGCCTAGTCTTTATATGTCAATACTTAATATGATAAATACTAGTAATGGAGAAAAGCAAAACTGAGGATACATATCATATGATATCATTTGAACACATATAGAACATAAAGAAATGGAGAGTACACAATGATCATTCGTTCCCGTTCTGGTCCCCATCATTAAATTAAGCCCTGTGGAGAATGAAATTATGGGTAGAAGCTTAAAACTGCTTAGATGATTGGGAAACAAAGTATGACACTGGATATGAAAGAGGAGCCTTCGACACTCAACATCCTACCAACAGTGAGATGCCCTTGCCTATTAATGACAGTGCATGAAGGAGACTGTGATTCCCACTGGACACAGAAACCTGGAATAGAAAGATTTTTTGTGATGCCCCCTGGGGACTTCTTGAAATGTCTGAAGGAAGGCTCCTCAAAACTGAGGTGTTGAACTAGCAAAGCATGAGAATTCATGTTAAGATGAACTCGTTTTACTGCTGAGGCCCAGAGTCATTCAGAGTTTATTGTCCCTTGTCTGCATTCCCAAAATATGTATTTCATTGTACTAGACACTGTTTTCTTCTCAAGGTTAAGGATGATGTTGTATTTATGCAGGGTCCTCAAAACATAGTTATCATAACTGGCATATAGTGAGCACATTTTAATACTTATGGAATGAACAAACAACTTTGGAAATCAGTTTGACTTGTTTTAGGATGATAACCTTCTATAGTATCCCTCAAATATGAACAAAATCTTCAGGTGAGAAAATCAAGGAATTATTATATGACTGGCTTGAGTCTAGAATCATCAAGAGAGACAAGAATAATCATGCTAGTTGGAACGCTTTGAATATTTGTGAACAGCTGCATTTTTGTTCTTCAGGTCATGTAATTATATAGGCAAATACTAGAGTGGCCAAAAGCTAGAAATGGTTAATGCATGCAAGTATTTCTGGGGCATTCACAGTAATGACAAAGTTTGGAGTGTATATGATGTGTTTTCTTCCATAAACCTGAGGACTTTACCCAGATGTCAAGAACTGTATTAAAACAATATTACCTACCTCAATGCAACAACAAAAATTCCTTTGAACTGACAGATGTTCTCTGACAGAAGATAACTTTTTAAAAAATATTTTTTCAGAGAATAAATGTGCAAATGGGGATTACTGATTGCCTGGATCTATTTCATTTTATCATTCATAAGGCCACATGCAGTCTAATATTCCTTTCATATTGGTATCTCTGAGTTTTGCAGAATGCCTTTTGATAGATTTACATTTAAATATCACAACACATTATTATGACATGAGATCATAGGCATAATCCTCACATATTTCACACTCTATTTTTTTATGCTACATAACCTGTTATATTTAGGAAATACAGAATATTTTCTGACAGATTAGTGTATTGAGAGCACTAACTCATGAAATACCTTGTAGAGAGGAAAGGTAACTAAAATCACCCAAATTTTGTTTTTTGTCTAAAGATATTTTCCTAGAAAGACTCTCAAATGAAAATTTGATCCAGAAGATAGCAGTTATAAGGGAAAGCAAAAAAGAATATGCCCATATTATCATATGATATAAGTTCTTTGCCTTGATAAATTTGTACTCAAACTATTTCCTCTGACTCTCCCACCCACTATACATACTCTCTTGACTGACCAAGGTTTTCTTCTTTTCTTATTTATTTATTTATTTATTTATTATAAAGATGTGGGATATAATACAGGGTTAGGTATACAAACGTTGATTATGCAGGTACCTTTGTTGATGAGGTATGCCTCTCCCTCCCCTAGCAGTTTCCCCACTGCCAATCCCTTACCCCCTCCCCTGACAGTTTCCCATTACTGCCAAACACTTTCTTACAGTATGATAATTGTTCAAGATCCGCTTATGACTTCTAAAAGCTCCAGGACATGGCTTGTAATGATCCGACTTAGCCCTTGAGCTCACTTCAAAGATGGGTGAAATTTAGACTCAGGAACAGACATTTTCAGGATCACACTGCAGACTTTGAACTCAAGTTTTCTTCCCCCACCCCCAGCATTTTCCATGAGGCGTTTGGCGTCACCTCATTCATGTATTTGTTCAGTTAATGCATTCTTGGGGTCCATACTTATGTGCCCGTCATTGTTCTAGGTGATCTAGTAGCCACTTTGAGAGTTGTTCCTCTAAACACGTTTTCATGGAGTTTATTTTATGGGTCATGGATATGGAGATAGGTAATATAAGTTGTTAGTTTAAGATGTTAACCTAACAAGAGCAAGATGTTATTTATAAAATCCTAATGCCCGTTATTGGGGTAGGTTTTACGGTTTTACTAGTTTTACTCATTGGTGACTTTAAACAGTGGAGTTAATCGAACTTATTTCAGGACAGGAGAGTTAGCAGAGCCAATTGCATGATAAAATATTATTGACTGAAGCATACCACTAATTGGTAGTTGTAACCAAACAAAAATAAAAGCCAATGCCCAGCTGCCTGCCTACAATGACCAAGATGACCCCATTTTGGCATTCCACTGTTTTATAAGGCGTCTGTCCTCATCATGTGAGTTCTACATAAATCCATTTCCCTTGTCAGTGATTTCTCTATGAGGAGAAATCTTTGGCCAAGGAGGCTAATATGGTGGGGGAAAAGAGATAGCTGGCTTCAGATACTTGTGGTACTTGTGGGTGAATCTTGACCATATACAGCTCCTAGAAACAGAGAGGGTGGTCCTTTGGATTCTCAGAGGCAGTGACAATCAGCCTGGTCCTGAGAAGTTTCCAAGCAACACCATGTTAATGGGTAAATCAGGTTCCTTTACACTAGCCTAATACGTGGAGGGGAAAGGGCCTCAAAGTTTAGGATTTGCAGCTGACATGGTAACTTCTGCTTTGTTGGTTAGGGTTTACAGCATTAATGGATAGGTTCAGCCTGACCTGCAAGTCGGAACGTGATACGGACAAGCTGGCACACATCTTCAGTTATTACATTAGTGACATCGTGGAGCGTGAGTGATCCTTGTAGGGGAACAAGGAGGTGTGATTCTGGGCCCCTGAAAGTTTGAGAAGGGGACCTGGGGTACTTTAAAATGAGGACTAAAGGATCATTTCTTTATCATGACTTATCTTTGGTTTCTTCAAGTTGCCTCTGACAAGATAGCTCTTTGCCTGTATCTGCCATTCTACCCAATTTCATATTCTGTTGACACAAATGTTCAGAAGGTGGGGGGAGGCTCATTTTACTTTTTCCTTTGCACATTTGTGTCTTATTTTAAAATCCAATTTTCCTCACATGTTTCTTCTAACAGTTATGTGCCTCATGTGTGTATATCAGATATAATTTACAAAACACCTTTCCATTCTAGTACTGCATTTTGATCTTGTGAGGAAGGAATAAGTGATTTCTCTGTTTTCTGCTATGTATTAAGCATTTGGATATTTGCCTAACATCCATTATTTGCGAAAAAGTTCTTGTTTGTGCAGTAAGTATGTTTTAAGTACTTACTCTGTGATATGCACTGTAGTAGGTGCAAGGGGGCAAAACCCATACTTGAGCTTTTTTAGGTAGGCCTATCCAACAGAAACTACTGACCCTATACCTTTTAGTACTTATGTGACATTTTCATCTTTTACTGACAGTTCTGTCCATCATTCTTAGATTCATCAGAATAACTACTCTGTGGCATTTCCTTTAGGGATTTGATTATTTACCTCCCCTTTACCCCTGAGAAACAAAGGCTGAGGTGAGTGGATTGCCTGAGCCCGTGGGTTCGAGACCCACCTGGGCAGGCGAAACCTCATCTCTACAATAAATTAAAAAATCAGCTGGGCGTGGTAGTGCGTGCCTGTAGTTCCAGCTACTTGGAAGGCTGAGGTGGAAGGATCGCCGGAACCCAGCAAGTCGAGGCTGCGGTGGCCGGGAGCGGCCACTGCACTCCAGTCTGGGCGACGGAGTGAGACGCCAACTCAAAAAAAAAAAAAAAAAAAAAAAAGTCTTTCACTTTTTCGTATCAGATTTGGTTGAAAAAGAAGATAAAAATTTGTATTGTGTATGTATTATAATACCAGGATCTGCTGGGTACTAGAAATACAGGGGAAGTACCTTCCTGAAGTTTCCATTTTAGTGGGACAGATAGTAGGTAAATAGAATAATTATAGACTAAACATTTTATTAATGAAATAAACTTGGTGTAGTGGTTAAAAAAAACAAAACATTACAGAGTGAAGGAGTGTATGAGACGTGGTGGTCATAGGCAGCTCCTCTGAAGTGTTATTTAAGTTGAGACATGAAGGATGAGGGGAACACATTGTTAAGAGCTAGGGGTAAAGAATTTGAGGCAGAAGAATGCCAGGGGCAAAGGTTCTGAGATAGGAGAAAGCTTGGCATGTTCTAGGAACTGACAGAAGGCCACTATGACCACAGCATAGCTGGCAGGGTGAAGAGTGTCTTGAGGTGAGGTTAGAAGAATCCAGCTAGCGGATCATCAAGCTTTGTAGTCATAGTGAGGAGTTTGGCTTATATATTTTTATATAAGGGGAAACTGTTGAAAGAGTCTAGGAGGGGAGTGATATACATTTTATAGCTCATTTGGGATGCTTCAAGGAGATTGGATTATAGGGAACTGGTGGATGAATGGAAAGAATAGAAGCTGGGAAAGGCAATTGGAGCAGTAGTCTTGAAGAGATGATGGAGATTGGTCTCTAGTAGTAGTTTTCAGCCTCAGCTGCCTGTTACATAACCACTGGAGGACCTTTTTCAAAATCTTTTTTTCTTTCTTTGTCTTTCTTTCTTCCTTTGTATTTCTCTCACTCTCTCCCCCTCCCTGCCTCCCTCTCTCTTTCTCCCCTCCCCCTCTCTCCCTCTCTCTATCCTTCCCTCCCTCTCTCTCCCTCTCTCTCTCCCTCTCTCTCTCCCTCCCTCTCTCTCTCCCTCCTCCTCCCTCCCTCCCTTCCTCCTTCCCTCCCTCCCTCCCTCCTTCTCTCCCTCATCTCACTATGTTGCCTGGGCTGGTATTAAACTCCTGGGCTCATGAAGTCCTCCTGCCTCAGCTTCTTGAGTAACTGAGACTACAGGCAGATGCCACTTTGTCCAGGTAAAAATGTTAATGCCTAAGCTTCACCTCAGGCCCGTAAAACAGAATCCCTTGGGATGGGCCCAAGAATAAGAACTTTTAAAGTTTCATAGAAAATTCCAATGTGCAGTTAATATTGAAGACAGTTGGTCTAAAGATATGGCAGTAGAGCTGTATGAGGACGGATTAACTTGTAGTATATTTTACAGGTTCAATAGATGGGAGTTGTTGATGGATTGAATTTCATTGGGAAGTGGTGAGAAAAGGGATTCTAAGTTTTTTGACCTTCATAATTGAATTGATAGTGTCCTATACCAAGACATGAAAGACTGGGCTGTGAGAAAGAAAATCAAGAGTGCTGTTTTGAATATATTGAGTTTGAAATGCTAGTAAGTCATTCAAGTGGAGAATCCACCTGTGATTGAGCCTGGAGCTCAGATAATAGGTTTCTGTTAGAGATGAAAATGTGAGTTGATGGCATAAAGTGATATTTAAAGTTAAGGATTGATTGAGTTCATGTTGGGAGAGTGTAACTTAAGAGAGAGTCTTAGATTAAGGCTTGAGAAACTCCAGGGAAGGATTTTGATTAGGGAGATAGAACTTGCAAGAAAGGTTGCAAAGCAGTCAGGGATTAGGTAGGACATTGTGGTATTCCTGAAGCCAAAGAGAAAGTAGTGTGTAAAAAGTCAAGTGCAGTGAGGTCAGAAAAATATTGAATTTAGCAAGATGAATGCTGTTGATGACTTGATAATTCTAGTGAAGTGGTAGAGGTGGAAGTCAGATTGCAGTAAACTGAGAAGAGAGTGGTAGACTTTTCTTGAAGGAATGAGAGATGAGGGGAAAAATATGTATAGTTTGTTTTGCTGTAAATGTAGCAGAGTAAATAAAGCTAGTAGGAAGAGGAGAAAGCAGAGCCAAGAATAGGTAGATTATTTTTGCTGTCTTTTGTTTTTTAAGCCACTGGTGGGAATGATTCAGTAGAGAGAAGACTGGAGAAGCAATGAAATCCTTGAGAGGGTTAGGGGAGGTCCCATCCCTCACACAAATGGAGTGACTTTGAAAGAAGCAGGATTACCTTTCTCTTTTAGAAAATATGTATGTAGGTACAGATAGATTTAGGACAAACACAGGAGGAGGGAAAAAAGAGCCTTAGTTTTAAAGTGAAAAAACAGACAAGAAAAATGTGAGCAAAAACTTATTAGGCCATTTTTTGTTTGTTTTCACCATATATGATTCTGCCATGATCACGAATCTCCAATTTTGACTCATTTTTCTCTCTTCTTTACTTGATTTCAGATGTGCTCTGTTTTGGAGGGGATATCCTAAATATCACAGGTATTTTTCAGGTTTTTTTTTTTTTTAAATATTAAAAGACTGTGAGAAACACTGTAAAGTAGAATTTGGCATATTTGTTTATTCAGCATTGTTTATTTAATAGGTACAGGGCCTTGGAGATACAAAGATGAGGAAGACTCAGCCTCTGCCTCAAAGGATCTTTTAGTCTAATGGAAAAGCTTTGCCTAAATTAAGTTCACACTTGCTTTACATTTTGTTTAGATTGAGTGATAGGAAAATAAGTGCCTATAAGGCATTCTTGAGACAACTGATGAGTGATGAGAAACTTGGTCATAATAACAGAAGCTGAGCATGAGATAGGGAAGAGTCAAGAGTTTCCTGTCTTAGAGAACTCTTAGCATCATTAATAGTAGTATGCCCCAGAAATGGCCTGTCTTCTCATTTAAACTTAATAAAACCAGCCATAAACCAGACACTTACTTGAACTTGCCTTTTGTGAATCTTTTGTTAGTGTCTCTCCCCCTCTGTTAGTGTACTGGTAGGGGGAAGATAACTAAAAATATCCTTAGGAACATTTCAACTTCTTCCAAGTCATGTTTTTATGTACTGAATTGTTTTGAGGATCTGAGGCTGAATTTTAATCTAGCATAATACATAGAGCAAAGAAAACCTGCCTGACACCGTTCACGGTATCCACACTGGATCAAGTTGATCTTCTGTATTATTGGAGTCTTTGCCCTGGACCATGTAATCTAGATATTTGACCCTGTCAATCTGTCCTGTGACTCTGCAGGGAATGTGCTTCTGGCACTCTGGACAGTGAAACAGAATCAACTGAGTGACATCATTACCTTGGTGGCAAAGTGCAGTCTGGAGATACAGGAGAAATTTGGGATCTACCATACCAGAGAAGGCCAGGACCTGCAGCTAAAGATAGGTAGTAGCTCCTAAAAGAGTGATCCATTTGGAAAAAACAAAATACTATAAAAATGTAAAAGATAAATGAAAAATTGGGAAAACAAATATTTGTAGTTAATATAGACAAAGGGTGAATTGCTGTTACATAGAAAGAGCATCTAGAAATTATGAAAATATTAACATTCTGCGAGACAAATAGATAAAGGACATGAATAAATAGTATATAGACAAAGAAATACATATATTTTAACAAGTTAAAAAAATCAACATTGACAACAAGAAAAATGACAACTGAAAGTACTTTGAGATAATCTGTCTTATTTATAAATAAGCAAAAATTCAGATGCTGTACAACACATTATTTGATGAGTCTGTGAGAAATGAACCTTTGCATACTGCTGGAGTGACCAGTGGTATAACTTTGATGGAGGGAAATTTGATAATTTTTTTTTTTGAGAAAGCAGGATTTATTGAGAGGACAGAACAGTTCCCACAGTGGGAGGGGACCCGAGGGGGTTTCCCATTATTTTTATTTTTTATTTTTTTGAGTTGGAGTCTCACTCTGTCACCCAGACTGGAGTGCAGTGGCCGCTCCCGGCCACCGCAGCCTCGACCTGCTGGGCTCCGGCGATCCTTCCGCCTCAGCCTTCCGGTAGCTGGGATTACAGGCGCGTGCCACAATGCCCGGCTAATTTTTTGATTTATTGTAGAGATGAGGTCTCGCCAAGTTGCCCAGGCGGGTCTCGAACCCGCGGGCTCAGGCAATTCACTCACCTAGGCCTCCCAAAGCGCAGGATTACAGGCTGAGCCACGGAGCCCCGCCCATTATTTTTATTACATTTATTATACTGTATTTATTTTTATTATGTCAACACGAACTAAACTATATAAAGAGTGTATTATGAGGCAGGAAGATCAGAAACCCCATCTCTACAAAACTAAACTAAAATAAAAAAATTTAGCTAGGCATGGTGGCACATGCCTATAGTCCTAGCTACCTAGGAGGCTTAGGGAGGAAGGTCTCTTGAGTTCAGGAGTTTGAAGCGGCAGTAAGGTTTCAGTGAGCTATGATTATACCACTATTCTCTAGCCTGGGTGACAGTGCGTCCCTGTCTCAAAAAAACCAAAAAAGAATATATTTTAAAAAGTCTTGCTTCCATCTGTATACCATCTATACTATGTTGTTACAAATACTTTATTATTTTTTTAATGTGGGGTACAATTCAGGGTGCAAATACTTTATTCTTTAACCCAGCAATCCTACTTCTGGACATTTATCCTACAAGTATACATGCACACATCTGAAATGTTGTATGTACCAGGTTATTGATTGAAATGTGTTTTATTATAAAAGATTAAGAGCAATCCATCTATAGGAGATTGGTTAAATAAATAATATGTGTACTCAAAGAGATTATCTGCAACCTTAAAAATATAAGATGCTCTGATATGACAATATCGCCACCATAAAGTTAAGTGAAAAGAAGTAAGATGCAAAAAATATGTTTAGTATGTTACCTCTTGCGTAAGGAGGGAAGATAAATACTTTTGTTATTTGTTAGTATTTGTACAAAGAAGCACTGGAAAGATATATAAGAAAGTAATACAATACTGATGGAGAAAAACAGAATAGATATGTATGTAGGTAGAAGCAAGACTTTTTAATGTATATTCTTCATAGTTTTGAACTATGTTATTGCTTGACACAATCAAAAATATAATACAATATAATGAAACTTACAAGCCACACTCAAGCCAAAGTTCCACCAATGGCAGAGGCAGGATTGGAGAAGAAGCTCAATACAGAAAGCTCCTTCACAGGGCTCCAGAAACCTCAAAAAGTTTCTAAATTAAGGGCAAGATGGCCTCCAGCTATTATTTTATGTTTTGAGGAGAAGTTTTGAAGAAGAATATTATGTCTTTATATGGTGTCTCTTCTGTTCTGCTATCCTTTTTAGTTCTTCTGAGTTTTGTTTTATTGAGGATAATTGATATTATATATAGGCATATGTATACACTTTTGAAACCATCACCACATTAAAGATAATGAAAATATCCATCACTCACAAAAGTCTCCTTGTTCCCCTCTGTACAACCTTTTTTCTACTACTCCCCTCTTCCATCCCAAACAGACAAAATGTCTGTCTCTAGGAGTATTTAAGAGAAGGAGAACTGGGGCAAGGTATATTTTTAAAGGTGAGCTCACTTATGATTTGTGCATCTGAGAGCAATAGCAAGATTGGCATGATGCCTAGAGCCATTTGGGGATTCCAGACCCTTCCCTATGCATAGTTTCCCTTCTGCGTTTGGTTATTCTCTGCTTGTCTCCTTTTTTCTGGATAGGTCTTTCTGCAGGTCAGATTTCCAAGGTTATTGTTGGAGACGAGAAGCAGCAATACCTCTTGGTGACTGGGCGGAATGTAGACGATATCCAGTTAGCTCAGCGTGTGGCTCATGCAAATGAGATTGTCTTGTCCTGGAACTGCTGGATGCTCTGTGAGCAGTACATGTTTGAAGTGGAAATCATAAAGGAGAATGAAGTTGTGAAGGTAGGAGGCTGGCCTCATTTATTGCACATCCTGAAAAGGCCTTTCTGCTACACAGAGCAGTGCTCCTATGGTGTTCACATGTTGTCTGACCAAACCAACAACCAGTGGAACTCAATTTAGGAGGGAGGCTGGGGATATTCTTGCAGGAAGATAGATGAGACAGAACTGTAAGGCTGGGAAGATAAAGGGTAAACAAGGGAGACAGAGTCCTCAGCCCCCCTGCTGAGAGACCAAAGATAATCAAATTGGTGTGTGGCCACCGAATTAAGCAGTTTCCTTTCTGTAGTTAAGAGACATGCGGATCATTGACCCATTTGATTTTGATGAGCATTTTGACAAGTGCCTCGATTATCTGCCACATTACCCTACAAGTGCTGGTAAGTTACTTTGTCCTTTCTACCTAAGCCCCAAAGTTTAAAGATTCATTTTCTACGTGGTCAGAGACATTGTTTTCTTTTGTTTTCTCAGAGATTCTAAGAACTGCACTAGAAATGAATCCAGACTCTGCACTGGAACAAACTCTGCGGAAGTACATAGTGAAAAACCTTTTGAAGAAGGTTATTTCCTAGTTCTTGAGTCATCATATAGTCTGTGTGTGTGTTTGTGAAAATAGATGTACATTTTAATGTGACAGCCTTTTTGTGTTGATCTAGCTCATCTCCTGCTCCCCATTGTAATCCCAGAAAATTTTCTCATCAGCATCAGTATAATTCCTGTGATGAACATGTCTTAAGCCATTAGTTAAGTTTTTCAATCCTAGAGAGTAGAGGTTGTATTCGTTTTTCAGTTTGTTCTTCAAGATCTTGAAGAAGAAGTGTATAGAGTGCGTGCTTGGTAAATATGTGTTGACTGCTTGTACATTGTGAATATATATGAATTCCTAAGTAAGAGATACAATGTCTAATGGAGTTGGACATGTCAAATCAACTCTTAGGGAGAAAATATAATAGCCCAACAAATTTCATCCATGAATTTGGCTTAAAGTCAAACAGTTTTAATTCCAAGTGCACTGGTCTGTATATCTTCTGTACCTCTCCTGAATTTTGTTTTTTTCCCTGATAGCTGTAAGTTATTTTCTCATATTCACCATGAAATATAGAATAAAAATGCCTGACCATGATGCTGAGAGTTGAAGATGCAGACAAGGTAATTCACTGTGTCTTTGTAGATTGATGAAGGCCAACCTATGGAGTATGTATCCGAATTCCGTACAGTGACTATAGTTTTGATCAGCCTAGAGTTCCACAAGACAGCGTGGATGTTGCATTTGTGTCATCTTATCCAGGAGGCTGCTTTATACATCTCCACAGTCATTGAGAAAGGTGGTGGCCAGCTGAGTCGGATCTCTATGTTTGGGAAAGTAGGTACAAGGGAACTTCCCCCATCAGCATTTAAGATGATTGGTGAATAATAGCCTTGTATGACCAGTTTATCGTGTATATAACACAAGTGTAAGTCAAGATTTCTCAATACTTATTTTGCAACAAGCTATATGACATTAGACCTTCAAGTATTGTTAATTAAGGAATGGGGTATTTTAGTTAGTTTAATCTTCAGAGTTACGCTCCATGTCGTTTTTGATTGAATTCTTGTTGAAGTATCCTTGTGAAAGCATAAAGAATGTTCTTTTGGTTCTATTAGCAAAGTAAATGTAATCAGATTTTAGATAATTGAGGAGAATGAAAAAGAACAGCATCTTAATACTTGAGATTACAGATAAAGGAAATGTGGGCAAATAGACGTAGCTCAAAGTATACACTAAAATTAAATTTTTGAAACATTTTTAATATAAACTTTTCTTATGTTTTGAATTCAGTTCTTTGAATAGTTACTTAAATCAATATTTTAAAAAATTGTGTTGATGTGATCTAGATCTAGTGTCCATTTTATGAATTTTCTAAAATCCTACATTACCAAGAGAAGACTAGTCAGGATCGGGTCTGGCTTTATTCAAGTAAACTGGGCTAGCTAAGACAAGCCATATTTCTTCCCCAGGTAAGCTTCGTCTTTCTTACTTTGTCACCTATCCCAGGTCTGCATGTTTTTCTGTGTTTTTGGCCTTCCTGGAAATAAGAAGCCAGGCGAGTGTGCACATGCCTTGGAGAGCTCCTTCAGCATCTTTGGCTTCTGCTGGGAGAATCTTGCTGAGACCAAGTGAGGAGGGGGTTTGTGGGGAAGAGGAGCTTCTCAAGCACTAGGGGCTTTCAGGCATGGTAGGAGGCAGTACTAGGTAACAAGATTTGAGGTTCTCCAGAATCTGCCTAAAAGGGGAGGGGGACATGCTAAGGAAAGTAAGCAAAGAAGATCTATCAAGAAATCACCAGAGCCGGGCATGGTGGCTCACACCTGTAATCCCAGCACTTTGGGTGGCCAAGGCAAAAGAATTGCCTGAACCCAGGGGTTTGAGACCAGCTTGGGCAACTTGGCAAGACCTTGTCTCTACAGTAAATAAAAAAAAAATTAACTGGTACATGCCTGTAGTTTTAGCCACTTGGAAGGCTGAGGTGGAAGGATCACCTGAGCCCAGCAGGTCGAGGCTGCAGTGGCCACTGCACTCCAGCCTGGGCAACAGAGTGAGACTCCTACTGAAAACAAAACAAATAAACCAAAAGAAATCACTAGACACAGAAATCTTTACTGGCTAATCAGGGGAATTAAAGGTGAGTTTCTATCTAATGGGATAGGAGAAGGGTAGGAACAGAACACACATAGCAAGATTCAAGAACATTGCAAAGGAACAAGCAAATGTGTCAATTAATATAATGCAACTATCATGTCTGTATGTAGAAAGGAGGCAGAACAAAAAGACTTTCTGTCTGCAAAGAGAAGGATAAGAAAAGTGGGGCAATTACCTAGATAGGAAAGAACCATAGTGGTTAACACTCTCCCCCTTGGCTTTCACTCTTGGTCTTTCTCAGATCGTGTTCTTTTATTTGGATCTTACGTTGAACTGATCTCCCTCCTCCACATCCACCTCACTTCCACTACCTTCCACAAAAATCTAACCCTGATGAAGATATAGAAAAATCTGTCTTCCCACTAGTTGCATTATTACAAAGTGGACTGGAATTTTTCACATGACTTTTTTCTTTTTAAATAGAAAGGTATGAGAAAAGCTTATACATGAATGAGTCTTAAAAATAGTTATTTCCAATGTTAGCATTAAGTCATGATTGGTTTGCTTGCCATAACTTAATCAATATGGATAAAAATTATATGACACCTACACAGTGCTTTAATATTTATAGAGTACTTTAGTATATGCTACCAGTGTGAACATTTTTATCCCTCTTTAATACATAAGGAAATTAAGGCCACAGAAGAAAAGGTATTAGCATATAGCAGAGCTGGTAATGAAAGTCAGATCTTCTGTCTTCAAATCCTGTGTTGTCCTTACACTCTGGCTACTTCTTAAGTAAAAGGCAATATGCTACTCCAAACGGGTCAAAAATATCATTAATGTAATGCAATTATAGAAACATACTCATAGAATGTTAGCACTGAAGGGAAATTTAGAGATTTTCTGAACCAACTTCTTCTTTCATAGGTAAGAAAGATGTTGCAGGTACTTAATACATACTTAGACTTTCAGGCTAAGGCAAATATGTGTTGGCACTTTTTTCAGGTTTGGTGGGATCTGCAGATAGTCTTGCAATTTATTTTCCAGTCTTGTTTCCAGTTGGATATGCTGGGCCATCCCTTCCAGTACTGGTCTATTCTGTTCTTGAATTTTGCACTGACCTGTGGCCTTCAAGGGTTCTACCCTTGCCCCTTACTCTTGAATGAGATGGTCATTTCTTTGGCCTTTAAAGGCTGTCTTACAGTGCCCATAATGATGACTTATGTGACTCAGGCCATGAGTTGGTCATTTCAGTCTTATATTGTTCAGAAAATAATAGATGTTAAAATGTATATTGGATATTAGAGTTCATCAAATATGACCTGCTTAATTTATAGAAACTAAGATCCAGAGAGGTTGTGTTGGTAAGCCAGATAGATGTCAGAGCCTGAAAGCTAAGTTTTAAGGTCAATATTTTTTTTCCTTGAAGATAAATACTAATTCAGTATTTCCAAAAGTGTGTTTTGTAGAACACTAGTCCCTTAAATCTTTTCAAGGCCGAATATATTTGGGATGTGGTGCAAATTATATTTTCTTCTTAGAGGTTCACAATGTACATTAACACATCAAAGTTTCTAAGTAGTCTTATGGTTTTTTTAAAAAAATGTTATATTTAGCTTTACTCAGCATTTCCCAAATATACTTGATCTCCAAACACTTTTTTCCAGAAAGACCTATACATATCCAAAGAACAAGTGTTCTAAGGAACATATTTTTGGAAATGCTAACCAGATGCTGAAGTCTTAGAGGTGCCTATGTGACCTCGGTAGCAAATATCATTGCTCATTTTCTTCTGCATCACATCATAAATCACCAAGACCCAACATGACCTTCCATGTTTTCTTTTTCAAAGATGCTGTTTACCTTGGGTCTTCTAAGTTCCTCTTTCTAATCTGAGAAATAGCTTCTGTTTTCAAGTATTTAAGGAAAGTATTAAGTATTTATATAAGTATTTAGAGGAAAGGTGATTCCTTGTGTATTTCTCCAGAATATTTTTGAGACCTAAGGTGTATAGTCTCAAAATCATTATTATGGTTTTTGGTGCCAGAAATATTTTGTGTACTACTAAGTATATAAAAATTATATATATTCTTCATCAATGGATAAAGTTTTTAAAGGAGGGAAGGAATGTTGACTGCCAGGAAGAACAAGGGGAAATTATAAAGTATAGTAGAGGGAAACAGTAACCAAGTCAGAAAATTGTTATTTATTTCATTATTGACTTATTAGTAGTTGAGTTTCTGGCATGCATAAAAGTATTCATTCAACAAGCGTTCCTTGAACTCAGCTATGATCCAGGCATTGTGCTAGGTACTATGGACATAAAAATAAGATATTACCTATTTTGCTAAATGAACAACTAACTTTAATACAATGAAATTCAAGTTCAGGAATAAAGTGCTGTGGTAGTTGCAATAACATGCTATGGGAAGAAACAGTTAATTCCTCCTAGAGGTAACAGGGAAGTATTAACTATAAAGAAGACTTTTAAACTAGGTTGAGAAGGATAGTTCAACAAGTGATGAAGGTGGGAAAGGGTCCTATGGAGCAGGGGAATCATCATGAAACATTAGAAGATTTTTAATTTTGCTCTTGGCATGGCAGCAGAACTCACTACATGGTCTTGTCTTGAGTGTTTCTTTTATTTACTCTGGGGACTGTGGGCCCAGTGCATGAATAATAAGAGGCCTAAATCCTGTCCTTAGAGGAAGGCAGGAGAATTTTGATGGCATAGAAGACAATAATGTCAGCATCATTCCACTTTTTGTGTTCTCTCGGAATCACTGAAAATTGTTTATTTGTATATTTAATTTGACACAAATTATGCCTCATTGCTTCTGCTTTCTCCAAGCATATACCTTGTTATTCTGTCAAGTGAAATCCTTGTGTCAGTTAAATAAATCTGCATATTCTCTGCTGTTGTTCATTGCCACCTTTGTCTCACCTAAAGCAGTGTATGCTCTCTTTTTGAGTCGTATCTTCATTCTTAGCCAAGGAAGGAGCATTCTTCTCCTCAACTCTCTCTACTCCAAATACCTCTGCTGACGTCTGTGCTCTAGCCATTTTGCAGGACTTAATTTTTGTATGACCACACCAGGCTTTTCAACGCCTATGCCTTTTCCCACTGGAAAAAGTGCCATTGTCCCACTTTAACTGTCTTTAATTTTCTGGCCAAATATTCTTTGCTTTATGAACATTCTTGCCAATCCTCAGTGTTAGTTCACCCATTCTATTTACTATGTTAGTGTGTTATACTAATCTCTAATATGGGACATTTTGTCTTGCTGACATTTTATAAATGTCTCTTTACCTCTCTCATTACCTACCACATTCCTCCCGAGGCCTACCTGCTCTAGGGAAGGATATTTTAAACATCCATCCAAGTACTTGATACTGTGAATACTTCCCAGAGCTTATTGAATGAATGCATGCATGAATGAATGAAAACTATTACTTATTAAAAAAAATTGTTCCAAAATTAATTTGCTTTAGAAAAGCTGCTTTCTGCAGTTCTGGCATTCTGATTATTTATTTACTCTGACATTCTAGCATTATTTGATCCATTAACCTGGATCAAGTATCTGACTTCTTTTAGTAATAATAACCCCCAACTAAAACTCCTAAAGTACTGGAACCATTCTGTTTCTTTTGGTTATCTTCCTAATTTTCTCTATCTTCTACCCTTCATGCAATATAGAGTGACAGCAGCCTCTGCACTTTACCACTCTGAGCTCTAAAACTAGACTTCGGCATCCACGGAGTGGCAGACATATTGTCTAACTTGGATGCTTCTTACTGTATATTTATTCATTGTTGATTTTCTGATCCCCAGGCTTGTTTCCATCAGTATCGCCAATGGACCAGTATTCTGTGGCATGGTTGGAGCAGTAGCAAGACACGAGTATACAGGTAGAATAGATCATTGGGCTATTAGCTCTGTGACTTAAAAGATAAAGGTGGAAACCATGGTCCAAACATTCTCTACCTTTTCTTTACTGTCTTTCTGACAGTTATTGGCCCCAAAGTGAGTATCATGGCCAGAATGATAACTGCTTATCCAGGCTTGGTGTCTTGTGATGAAGTAACATATCTAAGATCCATGCTACCTTCTTATAACTTCAAGAAACTCCCAGAGAAAACAATGAAAAACATCTCCAACCCAGGGAAAATGTATGAATATCTTGGCCATACAAGATGTATGTAAGTATTGTTGTGTGATAGTCCATCTCGATCTCTTACAGAATTGGGGCATAGGAATGATAAGCTTTGATTGCATGAAATTAGAGTGAAGGGTACTGCTAGTACTGGCCTACTGGAATAAGACTGAATAGAGGGGAGTTCAATGTCTGAGGTCTTTAACTTTTATGCTTAGCTCTTAGCTAGTTCCTCAGTGAAACTGTTACTCTGTCACGTGAAATCCTTGTGTCAGTCAAATAAATCTGCATACTCTCTGTTGTTGCTCCTTGCCACCTTTGGGCCATCAGGAAGAGAATAACAACAGGTCACTAACCCAGATGTTCTTTGTTCTTTTTTCTTTGTATACTTCACTATTTATTTCCCTAAGTCTGGAACAATCAATAATAGTCCTTCTCTGCTCCTTCTTCCCAATAATTTTTAGTTTTAAAAAATCTTTTTACCCAGATCTCTGTACTGCTTCAGTTATCTGAAAGTACTTGCTTATGAGGACAGTTGTTCTTGAGTCTATTTTTAATAGAAATGTTTT
The DNA here is from genome assembly GCA_963574415.1 of Tarsius wallacei. Lineage (NCBI taxonomy): Eukaryota > Metazoa > Chordata > Mammalia > Primates > Tarsiidae > Tarsius > Tarsius wallacei. Next base: position 43,330 of record CAUYQG010239407.1, on the reverse strand, counting down.
TCTTTGTTGTTTTTCCCAGACTGTTTGGGAAGAGACTCTTGGCCAGAGAGAAAAAAAAGAATTACCCTTTGTTAGGTATGTTTTCTTTTCTAACTTAAATCATATTGGTTTGAGCTGTAAATGGCTATATGTAATTTAAAGAACCAAATAGTACAAGACTAACTGCTTTTAAGCTTATGTTAGTGAACATATATATTCATTTTGAAGAGGACCTACTATTTATTTTCCATGTTGAATATTCATATTTCAAGTGAAGTCCTTTCACTTTGCCTGAGTACCACCAGCATTTGGCATGAATCTTTGTAAGTTGGAGTTCAGCTCTTGAGGTTTGATCAGCCTTATCATCTCTAGAGATAAATTTCTCATTTATTAGAACAGTGAAGATAGCATGAAGACTGCTTGCCACCCATACTACATATTCCCTATCTTTATACTTTCTCTAGTCTAATTTTACTAATCATTATCTTTATATAGTAGTGACTAACTTTGAGGACTAAATTGTTATTATAGAAATTCTTCCAAAAAACTATGAATATATAGCAGCCCCTATGTCCATGTTTTGCCTAGTTTTTCTGAGTATTGTTTTGGAGCAAACCCTTAATGCCAGCATACATTTTGTGTAGTTTAGAAGTGATTTTCTGGAAAGACAATGTGAGACCCCATTAATGAATGGGATTCTTAGGGGGAAAAAGCCACTCTGAGAGTTGTCTTTTCAAATTAATTCAAATCAATAAAATGTTTACTAAAAAGTACAAAAGTATTAGGTGTTCCTTGTCTCTGTACAGACCGGAGGAAAGAATTGGAAGCCTTTCGAATGTCACAGCAAAGGTGTTTTCACCAGCAGAAGGGACAAGCAGTTCTGTATGAAGGTGGAAAAGGCTATGGAAAAAGCCAGCTGTTGGCTGAAATAAACTTCCTAGCCCAGAATGAAGGGCATAGGTAAAGACTCCTGCTTTCTGACTTAGAGCTTACTTCTCTTGGGACTTCTTTCCCTTGTTGGTGTGACTCTTGTGTCATTAGATTCCGCATCCTTGGACTGATACAGTGAGTTACCTGTATGTGGTACAAGGGACTCCTGATGACCATAGTAATGTTCACCAGGGTGTTGCCATTGAAGCTGAAGAAAACAGATTCCAAGCAGTACTTCTATGCCATCCGGACCCTCATGGCCATCTTCTTTGAGATTGATACATGCCCGGCCTATTACCGGCAAGAGTGCCTACAAAGACAACTACTTGGGCTGGTGGAGGAAAAACTTCACTGCCTTTTTAATTACCTCTTCTTTGTGAAGGTAATGAAGACAGAGACTTTTCGAATTGTGTTATTGTTATTTTTTGTGGATAGGAAGACCCAAGATTATCATCTAATCTAATACTGTGTATATGTGTGTGTGTGTGTGTGTGTGTGTGTGTGTGTGTGTGTGTGTATTCACCTATGCTTAAGAATATATGAGGAGGGACCCCCAGAAATGAAGATGGGCTTCCTCTGCAAGATAAATGTGCTAGGGACCTATTGGCATCAGTGCACCAACTAGAATTGTTGTAAGAGGCTGCATTCAGCTTCAGTCATTTTTTTTGTTTTTCGAGATTCTTTCAATGCGTTTGTTCATTTCATGATGGGTGATTTATGATCACATCTTCCTACATCATGCTGTGTTCAGCAGTATCTTACCAAAAATGGCATGACCCCTGTTCCCTACCCTCCCTATTTACCTGGTTTGACCCAAAGTGACTTTTTTGTTTCTTCGAATGAATAAAAATCCCCAAAGGGAAATGTTTTGCCAGTATAGAAGAGGTGGAAAAAAACAAATCAGAAAATGGCAGAAGTGCTCTAAGCATCAAAATTGATGAGTTCAAATGCTGTTTTGAGCAGAGGGAAAAGCATCTTGATAGGTGTATTGCACCAAATGGAGAGCACTTTGAAGGTGACTGAAGTTTAAATATGTAAGAGTAAATATACTATTTTTAACCCTTTGTACTTGGAAACATCTCATGGATCACCTACCAGCAACTCTACCGCACTTTATTACAAAATAGTGAAAATTGAGTCACTTCATATTAAAAAGTATAGCATTGGAACCAATTATTTTACTGTTATAATATTTGGCTTATAATGGAGTTTTGGACATTAAAGGACTTATTTATGACAAAAAATCAAAATTTTATATCTTATATTTTTCTAATGTGTGGTAACATGTAAAACTGTCACCAACATGCACTGCAGGCTCATTGATACATGTGGTGCAATAGTGATTTGTTTGACATCTTCCACCTGGTGTTTTTCTATTTGAGCAGACAATGAAGTCTCGTTTTCTTCCTCCCACATTAATAATATGTAATTTATTATCCAGTCTTTTGTTCAAAGAATATGTGGAAGGACACACTTGTGATTCCTGAAAGCCACTTCTCAACTGATTGATTGTATCTCAGTATATATTCCATCCCTTTATTTACTATTTCTTGCAATTTGAATGGTAAACTTTAAAAATTAATGCTGGCATAAGCTTGTCCTGTAGAATCACCAGAAATCTCTTTATATCCCCTAAGAGGAGACATCCGAGTGGTTTGCTAGATTTACAATGTCCCCTCAGGGGGGACATCTGACTACAAAGGGTTAATAAATAAATTTTGGGTATTTTGGGGTCACCCTTGTATAGTTATTGTAGGTTGAGATTTCAAATACCTTTGACACCAGAACTCAGGCTTTCTCCTTTTTGAGGAGAGTGGATTCTAGGAATGACTCTGATACTTGCTATTGTGTATCCTGGAGCAAATCACTTGGCTCTCTGAGCCACAATGTTTTCATCTGTGATATGATTACAGTAATTTTTTGAAGTTTAAAGGAAATATTATATAAAAGATTGCATTGTACATTTTAAAATGCTTAATATATTAAGGTGATCCTAACCAGTGGCACAACCCTAGGAATTATATCCATGTGTTCTTGAGTTGGTAGAAATTTTTCTTAACCCTACCTTTCTGTTCTCTAGGCATAGAATATATCACTTGAGCCAGCATCTGATTCTCAAAAACTTCCAGTGGCCTAGGGTTTATGGAGTACCCAGTAGTGGGCAGACCAATAATTCCCCTGTCTACAATTCCATTTATTTTTCCTCCGTTGCTTCTCCTACTCTACCAAGCCTGCAGAGTATTATGAAGTGGAAGACAGAAAATACCTACACTGCTTAATCTCTCAATATAGCCCTCTCTGAAGACTAGCCTTGCTCGGGACTCTAACCATGGCAGTGTGGTTTAGCAGTAATCTTACTTTGGCTCTCCATGGTAGCTAATGTGCCTCAGCCTAGCACAGAAAACAATGTTAGGTGATATCTACTCATCTTTTCCTGACAAGTCTCATGTTCATTCTGGTGTACTTGGAATAACTTGGGTCCTGGAGCCACCCAAAGTAACTTGCTAAGTCCAACCTGTCACTTATTCCTTAGTCATAACTCTGTAAGTTTTTGCAGAGTCTAGTATGAAAAAGAGATAGATATCCATCCTTTACCTTCTGAACTATATATTAATGTTGGATTGGTCTTTATAATTCTGTGTCCAGTCTTCCAGAAATCCATTCTCAGTCAAAATAGAATTGTTTTCTGCCTTTTGGACAACTGCATATTTTTATAAGGTTGTCATTTTGAATGCTAACATATAATAATTCTCCTGGTCAGTTTCCTTTGTCCGTCAAAGTTTCCCACATGGATGACTTGGCCAGAAAAGAGAAGATTAAAGTGTGTTTTATTCAAGTGCTTCAGGAGGTGGGTACTTTTGCTATGTACCATTAACCCTTAATATGTGGACATAGTTTATGCTCATTTAATATATCCACATAGCACTTTGATTTAGGTATTTCTTGCCCTGGCTATTTGTTGATATCTTCATTGTTACCTATCTTTACACTTGGAATCATCCTACAACACAGCACAACAAACAAGAAAAGGTCTTGACTCTTTCTTGATTCTGTTTTAAATTAAATTTTAATAATTTAAAGCAATGGTTTCTAAATGCAGGTTGATAGCTATTTTACCTAATATTTATTGAAAATACAGATTCTTAGGGCCAGGTGGGGTGACTCAAGCCTGAAATCCCAGCACTTTGGGAGGCCGAAATGAGAGGATTGCCTAAGCCCAGGGACTCGAGACCAGACTGGACAACTTGGCGAGACCTCATCTCTACAATAAATGCATGAATAAATGAATGGATGAATGAATGAATAAATAAATAAAATTAGCCAGGTGTGGTGGTGCACCCCTGTAGTTCCAGCTACTTGGAAAGCTGAGGCAGAAGGATAGTCTTAGCCCAGCAGGTCGAAGCTGCGGTGGCCGTGTGTGTGCCACTGCACTCCAGCCTGGGTGACAGAGTAAGATTCCAACTCAAAAAAAAAAAAAAAAAAAAAATTGCAGATACTTAGGCTTTACCCCAGGATTATGGAATCAAAAATACATATGCACAGAGCTGATGCAGCCATTCTGGAAATCCATCTAAAAGTGAGTAGTCAAATTTTAATAACCTGCATCCTCTAGGCACAGCAGTTTCACTCTTGAGTGTATATTCCAGTGAGTATGTTCATTACAGTGTTTGTTTGTGGAAGCCAGGAAGGTGTTGGCATGAATGAATAGATGAGCATGATCGAATAAAATACAGAAGTTAGAAGTAGGGGAAGAGATGAAAACAGAGCAATGTGGAGTGATCTTAAAAACAGACTTGAATAAAAAAGAGAAATGATGAGATCCATAATACATTAGCATTTACAGAAAAGCAATTTAATTGACAAAGCAACAATGCACATTTTATAAGAACACAAGAGAAAGAGGTATACAATAAGCACAATAAAATGGTCACCTGAAGCATTGGAGAGTGCAATAGGGAATGTAGATACGTGTGAATAACGTTTTTTTGTTTTTGTTTTTTTAACTTTTATTTTAAAGATGTTGGGTACAATTCAGGGTTAGGTATACAAATGTTCATTATGCAGGTACCCTTTCTGATGAGATGTGCCCCTCCCTCCCTAGCAGGTTCCCTCAACAGCCAATCCCACCCCTTCTCCCCTGGCAGTTTCCCACTAGTGCCAATTCCTTTCTTATAGTATTGTGATAATTATTCAAGGTTCGCTTATGAGTGAGAACATATGGTACTCTGTTTTTTGTTTCTGTGATAGATCACTGAGTAAGAGTGACTAAATCCATCCAAGTTGCTGCCAAGTCCATGTTTGTCCTTCTTTATGGCTGCATAATACTCCTTTGTGTACATGTACCACATTTTTTAAGTCCAGTCCAGCTTCGATGGGCAGCATGGTTGGTTCCATGTTTTTGCTATTGTGAATAGAGCTGCAATAAACATATATGTGCAGGTATCTTTTTTGTAGAATGATTTGAGTTCCTCTGGATATATTCCCAGGAGGGGGATTGCTGGGTCATATGGAAGGTCAATTTCTAGTTCTTTCAGAAATCACCACACTCTCTTCCAAAGAGGTTGCACTAGTTTGCATTCCCACCAGCAGTGTAGAAGCATTCCTTTTTCTCTGCATCCTTGCCAGCATCTGTTATTTGTTTTGCTAATGATGGCCATTCTTACTGGGGTTAGGTGGTATTTCAATGTGGTTTTGATTTGCATTTTTCTGATGATGAGTTAGGCTGAGCACTTTTTCATGTGTCTGTTGGCTGCTTGTATATCTTCTTTTGAGAAGTATCTATTCATTTGTTTTGCCCACTTTTGAAAGGGGCTGTTTGTTTGTTTTTCTTTCAGCGCATTTGAGTTCCTTGTAGATCTGAGATGTTAGGTATTTGTCAAATATACAATTGGCAAATATTTTTTTCCCATTCTGTGAGCTGTCTCCCTGCTCTCTTGGTTTCTTTTGCTTTGCAGAACCTCATGTTTGGTGTTTGATGAGGTCCTACTTGTCTATCTTTGTTCTTATGGCATGGGCACTTAGGGTTCTGATCAGGAATTGGTTACCAGTTCCAATTTTCAAAAGGGTGAACCTGCATTTTCTAAGAGTGAATACATTTTTTTAAAAGTCTACCTGAGTGGGACCTAGTCATTGGTAGTGTTGGCAAGCACTCACAGGTATTTCTGATGTGAACCTTAGTTTGTAAATTACTGTTTTGTATTGTATGTAGAGGTGGGCTGTCACTATGTGAGATCAGGCTAGTCTCGAACTCCTGACCACAGGTGCCCCACCCACCTCAGCTTCCCAAAATTATGGGATTACAAGCATGAGCCACCGCACATAGTCCTGGAAACTGCTGTTTTAAATATTATGAATTCCCACAAGGATGAAACCTTTGCCAAAATGAAATATTTGAATGTTTCAAGTTTGATTTGAAGAGTATTCTGATGCTTATTTTATTTTTTCAGTTAGAATATTTTCTTGTCCACAGAAACTCAGTACATTCTTTTAGGAATTAGATATGCAGGTTTTATTTTATATTTATAAAGTAAAATATTACATAGCTTAGAATACATTTTACTCTGCGAACTCCTGCTTGTGCTGACATTTTATTTAAATTGTTGTTGGGAAATTCATGGTAGATTTGACAACCAGGTGACTTCATTTCTAATCAGAGGATGTTATTGTTTCTTTGCTGTTATTTCCAGGCAGTGAGGGAAACACCACTGATTTTCCTCATTGATGAGGCCCAGAATATGGATGCAGCCTCCTGGGAGTTTTTGCGAACATTGCTTTCCAGTGTGCCTATCATCATGGTGATGACATTGACCTCTACCTTCACCCCATGTGACTGTGCCCAGCACTTCCTGCAGAGTCCTCAGGCTATCCTTGTGCCCATTTCGAAGCTGGCAGAAACCTCGCTGTTGAGAATGTCATGTTGGGAACTAGGGGTAGTGAGCATCCCCCAGGAGCTGCAGATGTGAGTGGCTAGGACTAGTTGAGCACTTCATTAAGGGAGGATGCTGTGCCATAATATATGTGAGAAGGCTCAAGCTTTACTTAATGTAGTTGGGGGAGAAAATGGCATTAGTAACCATGATGAGGCCTAACTACATTTAAGGAAGATAGTCTCCTTGTATACCAGTAAGTGGCTACCTCCTGAGGCTATCCACCCAGGTTTTCACAGTACAATTAGGACTAGGATGGTTTGCTTAATATGTCAGTTATATATGATCAGGCTAGTTTCTGCCAGGCCTTTTAGCAAGGGGATGTTTGTTCTTTCTAACATCAATAAAAGCAAAATAGTTGATAAATAAAGGATATTGCCAAAATGCATTTAAGGCCAACCAGAAATTACTTTTCTGCATTTTTATGCTGGTGCTTTCCTCTATTGCTATATATCATCAAGAGCTGGCTTTAACAAAAGAAGATCCCTCAGTATGAAGTACCTGTATGCTTGGCTACCCTCAAGTGGGCATCTTTAATCAGCAATCTTTACTTACCTTCCTGCAGCTACCTTCTCCAGAGGTGCTGTGGAAATCCCCTGTATTGTAAGGTCCTATGCCAGGACCTTCTCTCTAAAGACTTATTGCTTTTTCATGACCTAAGAAAGGAGGAGGAAGAGAACAGCAAGTGGGAAAGCCTCTCAGGTAAGCTACCCTGGTCCAGCTGCTGAAGTTCATTCTCTAGCATGGTATAACCTTGCCTTTGTGAGGCACATACCCATTCCCTGCTGACATTGTGGACCAGGTTAGGTCTTTCTAGCTAAGCACACTATACAGATACTTGCAACTCGTATGAAAACACTCAATAAAGTCCTCAGATATTTAATTTAAACAATCTGCAATAGTGTATTTATGAGCAACCAGGAAAATAGAATTTATAAACATGAGAGTCTAGAACAGAGAATTGTGCATTATTGTTGAGAAGAATGACTTGAGGATTTTGATGGAGAAGGGAAAAGGGAAAAGAGTGGAAAAGGAGTGAATGAAGTATGTGTAAATCCAGAAAGGCATCATGGAGCAGTGATGTAGTAGAAAAGAGAGCTATCAAAACGTGAGCAGGAATAGTGAGCAGTTGTTAGATACCCTGTGGTACAGAGGACGTCGTTAGTTTATAAGAGAAAATTAGAAAACAGGTGGATGGGTGTGGTAAAACATGTTAAACCGTGATAAACTTCATCCTTAGTGTTTTAACTAAATTCTTGTATTTTTTGCCTTTGAAACTACAACCACTGAGCATAGTGTTTTCCTCAGTCATAGTCTTCTTTCCCTACAGCCAATGCCATGAAATCCACAATGCATAGTATTTCTCCTACCAACTTTGAAGAAGGCCAGAAACTTTATTTCTGCACAGTCAAGGGTAATGTGAACTTGGATACAGTGCTTCTCCCACCATTGATAAAAGGCAAGTCCCTTGGAAACCTCAAGTGAATACATTACAGATGTTGCTCAATTAGTAATTTGGTGGGTGATTGAATATGGGTCTCTCATTATTATTCTGGCTTTATATTTTACTAAAAAAGAAACCTGCCTTCCAGAAATAAGTTTTGGCATTGCTTGAGGAGTCTTTTGAAGGCTTGTAATGCTACTTGAATAATGTTTTACCTAAATGAGTTCATTGTTCTCTTTGGGGCTGACTGATGACCTGGAAAAGTTTTCTAGTTATTTAATAAAAATTAAGTCCTGAATTTCCCTTTGTGCATATTTATGAGCCAGAGTAGACAGTAAGCAAAAGAGATCATGTTACTGAGATTTTAAAAAAATCTATGATGCTAGTGAAAATACAGTGTTATCCACATAGCAGGAGTTTAATTAAAAAAAGAGGATACAAAGTTAGTTTGTAATGACTGATGCCATAAAGAATAAGGAAACCATCAGAATTGTGTAGGCATAGTTGGAGAGGGGATATGCTTCTTATTTTAATCTTAGATGTGAGTTGTTTATTATTTTAATGTTTTAATGTTCTCTTGCTGTCAGAAAGTTATTATTCAGCTACACATTCAAGTGATTGGTGGGTAGGGTACTATCTTTCGCCCTCTTGAGGAATATTATAATGAACAAGCATACCATCAAGTAAAAAAGAATATAGCCTTGTTGAGAAAATAAGATACACACATGAAACACTTAGCAGTATAGAGCACTTTGACTAACAATACCTAGTTAAAGCCCGGGTCTCTGGAGTGAGAAAATTCTGGGTACCATTGGCTTCTACACTTACTGGCTATGGAAGTTTGGAAAAGTTACTTAACTTATAACTCATCAGTCATATGAGAATAACAATAGTTCCTACCTCATGGTGTTAACTGAGGATTAAATGAAATAAATCAAGGCAGATAATAAATATGCCATGATTGTTAGCTATTATAAGCTCTTTACCCTGGAAGTTTTGGGTTCAACTAGACAGTTTGTACTAACACAACTGATGACAAAGCTAAACTCCATAAAATATTTAAAGGGGTTCATTCTGAGCCAAATATTAGTAACTAAGGCCAGAGACACAGTCCCAAGAGGTCCTGAGCATATGTGCCCAAGGTGATTGAATTATAGCTTGATTTTATACATTTCAGGGAGAAATTACAGCCAAAAACATAAATCAATACATGTGAGTTTTACATTGATTGGGCTCAGAATGGTGGGCCATCTCAAAGTGGGGAAGGGAACTTGCTGGTCATAGGTAGATTCAAAGATTTTATGATTGGCAATTGGCTGAAATAGTTCAGTTTTGTCTGAAGAATTTGAAATTAGTAAAATAAATACTTTAGTTAAGAAAAAAGAGGTTGTGGAAGTCAAGGTTCTTGTTATACAGATGAAGACTCTAAATTATCAGGCTTCAGAGAGAATAGGTGTCAGTAGGCTTAAAAGATGTCAGATTCTTTCTAGGGAGGGGGATTCTCTGCAGATACAAATTTCCCCAAGAGATGGCTTTGCAATCACCTAGCAATATGTCAAAGAAACATGTTGGCGTAAAGTATTTTTTATATCCTTTAGGGCTTGCTGTCTGTCATGGGATGCTCCACCAGAGTCAGGTTTAATTTGGTATCTTATTGCTACGAAGTCTATTTTGCCAGTCTTAAAATCTCCAGTTTAATGTTAATGCTAGTCCGTTGTGCCTAAAACTCCTCAAGGGAGGGAGTATAACAGGACATGTCAGACCTCCTTTTCCATCATAGCCTGAAATTTAGTTTTTCAGGTTTCCCTTGGCACAGAGGGAATCTGCTCAGTCAGTTGTGGGGCTTAGAATTTAGAATTTTATTTTTCGTTTACCCAACTATGATAGTTCATACTTGGCTTTCTCTTTACTAGAAGGAAATACATCACGCTACTAGGACAGCAGCAGGTGTTTTTCTTCATTGAGAGTCCTCACAACAGTTTACCTGGTAGTCCAGAGGCTTTTCTCTTGAACTTAAAGTAATAGCTCAGCTGTGGGAAATCACACCAGGATGTATGGGTGCTTTGGAATTTCGATGTCCCACTAGAACCTTATATCTCCTACAGCAGCTTGATAGGTGTAGCTTTAATGCCGTCCTAGAGATATGACCTATTACAAGAATTTTTACACCCAAGGAAGCCCAAAGCTGTGGCTTTTTACCAGTTGATCCAGTTTTCCCAGTCCAATTTAATTTCCCAGTAGGAGGTCTTTCTTAGTGTAAGCAATGTTATCTGGTAACACAGCTGACATTCTAATATGATATTTGGAAACAGCTAGACAAGTAACCCAGGGTCAGTACTGTCAGGTAAGGAAAAAGACTTGTTATTAACTCACAAGCTAAAATGAGTAGCTCAGCAAAGCCTTGTAAATAAAAGGCCAAAGCTAGACTGTGAAAGTCCATTGACTTTAGTAAAAGTATTTAAGAAGGAGACTGACATGATTATATTTGTACTTTAGATATATAATTATGCTACTAGTTAATTATGGTTGGGATAAGAATAAGGAAATCGGAAATGTGCAAAACAATGTATTGCAGTAATCCAAGTGAATATGAGTAGTTACACTAATGTTGTTTAGCAAGAAACATATTCAAGAGATATTTAGAAAAAGGATGAGTGGGTGACCATTAGGTTGTGAGGGAAAGGAAAAGGTTTAGAATTATGTCAAGGTTTTGGGCTTGGTGGCTTACTGGTTTAATACCATCTACTTTAATGTTTAGGGCAGAATATGGAGAGATTTACTGAAATGCTTGAAATTAATTAAGATCTTACAATTATCGGAGATCTGAAACCAGGAAGCTGGGCCTACAAGTTTAGTTGAAAATAAGAAGAAAAGGGTCAGGGTAATAATGATCATGAGAATGGGAAGAATTAGTGTAGCTGAGTGATTCAAAGCACAGTTTTGGGTCTGGGTCTACCGATAAAGCTTTCTGTGTCTGTGAGGAAAACAGTTTCAGTAGTGTAGTACAAATCTGATTGGTAGAACAGTGAATGGGAAATGAAGACATGGAGATAAGACTTTTGCAAGAGGTTTGAGTGGAGAAGGGAGGATTAAGGTGGTAAGGTGGGGCAGTAGATGGGGTTAATGACATGTATGCTCCTTTTTTTAAAGACGGACAGATTATCCGCATACAGTATTCTAGCTTTGTTGAAACCTCCTTCATTGCTGATTTATTTGTTTATTTTGACAGAAATAGCAATAAACCAACTGGATCAGCTGAGCCCAGAAGAACAGTTGCTGATCAAGTGTGCTTCAGTCATTGGTCACACCTTCCATATACATCTGCTGCAGCACCTCTTGCCTGGCTGGGATAAAAATAAGCTACTTCAGGTGTTGAGGGCTCTTGTGGATATGCATGTGCTCTGCTGGTTCAACAAAAGCCAGGAGCTTCCTGCTAAGCCTATGTTAGTGCCTTTCTCTGTAGATATCGTTGACCAAACAAAAGAGAACAAGGAAAAGTTAGGTGAGGAAGAGCTGTTCCTTTCTTCTTAGGTCTGAACAGAGAGCCCCCGTAGGGTATCTGTGTTCAGAAAGATCATTAATTTCATTTATCAAGGGTCTCTCTCTCTGTGTGTCTCGTTCTATCTGTCTCTTTCTCTTCCTCTCTCCCTCTCTCTCTTTTAAAGATAGGGTTTCACTATGTTGCCCAGGCTATTCTCCAACTCCTGGGCTCAACAGACTTACACTACCACACCTAGCTTGAGGGACTCGCTCTTAAAGCTTATGATGAGGAAACAGAAATAAAATGATCATTTAAACCATAAAAGCTATGGTTTAGTGAAGAATCATCCTCATTTTTCAGAATTGTTTTCATTTCAAGAATTCTAACTCCTTTTTAACCCATGTGTTACTATTTGAATATTGATTTTTGGTTCAGAAAATATTGCTATAATATTTTATTGGCTTCCAGGTGCAAATAATGAGGAAAAAAAGATAAATCATCCCTAATTTTGAAAATTCACAAGGAAGATAAACACATGTGGTCTTGAAACAGACATGAAGAACAAAGTAAGATATAAATATCTTACGATCTCAAATTCTCCACATGAAAGAATAAAATTGTAGTAGGGACTAACCAAAGCACATATAATTTGCAAATAGTTTGAAATGTGTTGGGCCCTATATTTGAACAGAAGATTTCTTTTTGTTTTGTTTTGAGTCAGGGGCTCATTCTGTCACTTAGGCTGGAATTTAGTGGTATGGGCTTAGGCAATCATTCCACCTCAGCCTCCCTAGTAGCTAGGACTGCAGGCACATGCCACCACACATGGCTAATTTTTTAATTTTTTGAAATCTCACTATGTTGCACTTGGCCTGAACAGAGCATTTCTGATAATCTGACATTTATAATAATTTGAAGTAAAAATTCAATTAAGGAGGAACAATTAAAAAATATTTCCAGTATACTTCTGTACCATTGGCCATTGCTTTTTTGTTGTACTTTATACTAGACAAGGTAAATATCACTCTCAGAATGGTATAAATTTCTTTATGCAGTTGATGCAATAACAACCAAGAAATGTAAATAAAGTTTTGTTATAAACTAGTATCCATGTGTTTGTGAGTTTGCCACATTGTAGCAAAAATTACTTTAAGAGCGAATCTCACTTGGATTTTACTAAATTTCAGATGCTGGCTCAGCCTGTCTCCTAGGGCTACAAGAGGAACTATCCCTACTTCAAACTGAAGTGTTAGAATTTGGAGTGCCTCTATTACGGGAAGCTGCTTGGGACCTGTGGCCCAAGGAACAACAGATAGCTCTACATCTTGAATGTGCCTGTTTTCTCCAAGATTTAGCCTGCCGCTGTGGTAGCTGTCATGGTGGGGATTTTGTCCCTTTCCACCGTTTTGCAATCTGTTCTATTAAGAGCTCTACTGGGACCTCCCGATTTTCTTCTTATAAAGATAATGGCTCAGTGCTAACACAAGTGATCACAGACAAATTGCAACTACCTTCTCCCCAAGGTAAACCCAAGAGGCACAAAGAGGACATATCGACAGCACTTCTCTTTATTCGTGTACTTGGAACTCTTTGCATAAGGTTGTAATCATATTAAGGAAGAAAAGTAAGTAGAAAGAACCATTTATCCCTGAAGTACTACAGATAAGAAAAATGTGATCTCAGAGGTAAAAGGAACCTTAGATATCATAATTGGCAATCTTGGGCAAGTTATTTGAACTCAATTGAGTGGGGACAATAATAATACCCAATATAATAATATCATTGAGTCATTGTGAGGATTAAATGAGTTGAAATATGTAGTGTACTCTGGTAAATTTACCATGTATACATGGTAATTACATTTTAGTTAGTTATTATTATTACTATTATTATTCTGCTTTGTATAAATGTGTCAAGTTCTTATGTGTGTCAGATTCCATACTAGGTAGTAGGAATACAATGTGAATAAGCCTTGGTCTTTGCCATCCTGAAGCTATCCATTTTGAGGGGTAATACAGACATATAGAGAATTTCAGCATGGCATGGTAAAAGTAGTGAAAATGGCATTCATAGGGGTTAACTTGGCCTACAGTGTGTGTCAGAGAAGACTTTCCCTTGAAGGAGATGATGTTAGAGTTGAGTCTTGAATAAGTAGGGGCTGGCTACTTGAAGAAGGTTGTGTTACTAGGTAGATGTTCATCATAGCCTGTTAAACTGCATTCTAGACAAGAGTTAATTCATCTTTGTTTTATCCTTTTCAATTAGCGTACTTGACAGGACAACTCATTTCATTGTCTCCAACTGTCAGAAAATTTCTTTTTTCATCAGGATAGAATCTACCTCCTTGAAGTTCTACCCATTTTTCATAGTTTAACCTCTTCCATATTTGAAGACACCTATCAAGACCCAACCAAATATTCTCTTTCCCAACTTTGAAAAATAGATGTTGATTTTAAAATTGGGACTGAGGTTGTTGGTATGGGGGAAATGGTAGATCATTGCTACTGAAGGACTAAAATGAGGAATTTGATATGTGATCCTAATACCTCTTCTTGCTGCAACATCATCATGACTCTTTGAAGGTAGACCAGTAACTTGAAGTAGTTGGTCACTGGCTGATGAGCTCTATGGGCATTTGTACTTTGTGTGCTTTCCAAAATTTGATATTGTGAAGAAATTGTACTAATGTTCATATTTCCTATATGGATGGCCCTTTGCTTTTGTGAGATCAGTGTCGGCTTTGAATTAGACAGTCTGGTCCATCTGTAGGAGAGTGGCTCAAGACCTTCCCAGCCCAGTGAAATTCTGAGGAGGCTTCCCAGACCCAGGACCCCTGTATCTGGCCATGCAGACCAGGTGCTGCCCAACTCCAGAAGGCACTATTTATAGAGCTGTGATATTATGGTGTCCCTTGGAGTTGTGCACTGTAGTAGTGTTGCATGTTTTCTCAGTTACCTTAGCTGTTATTGACAAAACCATCAAAAAGCCAGTTCTTTTACTTGAGCCAAATCCTCCCTGTAACAGTTTTCTTAGACTCCATTCTCTGAACCCTAATAGGTATCATCTCAACACTGTTTCTAGTACTTATTGTTTTAATCTATAAGAAGGCGGCTGCAGGAGAGTCAAATCTGGAGGACAAGGGCTATTTAAGGCCAGCTAGTTCAAACTGGAAACCTCTATTGGCCACTGTGACTCTAGTAAACTGTAGTATCTTGTGCTATCAGTTTTCTTCACTTGGTCTTAGGCTCTGCATTTCACTCTGATCTGTCCACAAACCTAATCCAGATGTATTCATGGATTTCTACTAATAGAAATAGCCATCAAACCAGGATGGACATATTCCTTATTCACTTTTTCTTTCTTTCTTTTTTTTTTTTTTTTTTGAGTTGGAGTTTCACTCAGTCGCCCAGACTGGAGTACAGTGGCCATTCCCGGCCACTGCAGCCTCGACCTGCTGGGCTCCAGCGATCCTTCCACCTCAGCCTTCCAAATAGCTGGAACTACAGGCATGCGCTACCACACCTGGCTAATTTTTTTTTATTTATTGTAGAGATGAGGTCTCGCCAAGTTGCCCAGGCGGGTCTCGAACCCGCGGGCTCAGGCAATTCGTTCCCCTCGGCCTCCCAAAGCGCGGGATTACAGGCTGAGCCACCGAGCCTGGCCCACTTTTTTTTTAATCTAGCAAACATGGAGTGCCTTCTTCAAGGTAGAAACTGGTTTAGGAGGTTTGGGAATGAGACGAGTTACTACTTGAGTCACAAATAGTTGTCATCAAGGAATTTACAATCTACCTTTCCTAAATTTCTGTCGTTAAGTTGCAGAGGAAATGTAGGCAGGAATTTAAAATGTCCTCTGTGAATCCAAACATAGATAATTAAAACTATTTGTATTTTTTTCTTCCTACAGATAATTTTCAGTTCCAGACAAAACCATCCAGAACTCAGGAGGCCTTCTCAAGTGAATGCTGCAGGTAGATGGAGATGCTGAAGTTGGACTTGGAGTGAGAGAGAGTGAGAGATGACCATTAAACTGGTCACTTGCACTTACCTCACTCAAAGACCAGGAGGACATCTGACCACCCAAAAGTGATGACTCTTGTACTCAGCCCAAATCATCTCTATCAGCTCAGGCTGATAGAGATGATTTGGAAAGGCAATTTTTGATTCTCTATAGGGAATTTTTTTAGTAGTTAAGAAAAAAATTTATTTAATAGCCTTTAAAGGCATTTTGTACATTTTTTTAGCTATGAATTTGTCTTTTCAATTGTTTTACCCCAGATGACATTGAAATGCATATACATTTCCTGACCATGTAACTATTGACTTTCTAATGCTTATCCCATCAATTTTAAATGCTTTTACCAGCCATTCTATATAAAGTTTTCCATCCTTCTTATCTAACCTTATTTCCTTCTGTGCTCTGCTCACTCAACTCTCCCTTTCTAAATGCTGAGTGGCCTCCACATCTCTCCATGTATCAGCATGTTGACTATTCAATTCCTCCTTGGTTTTCACTTTATTAGATTGCTGTAGCTCAGAAAGCTTGGGGCTGTTTTGAATTTAGGCTACCTATGGATCAGTAGAGAGGTGAGCTCTTGGTTTGGTTCTACTACTCAGTAGTAGTGAAGTCATTTGTAATTCATTTAATCTCTGAGGCTCAAATTTCTCAACTGTATGAGAGAGGTAATTTTTGCCTGTCTGAATGACAGGGTTGTTGTAAGATTAGATGATGATGCTATATAAAATAATATTAAGATATACTGTTACAAAATTCAAATATGTTAACAGAAAAATGTATTATGTATTAATTTGTATCATTTTTATGATTTATTTAACATTTACATTGTTAGTTTACTCTTCAGGTATGCTATTTCTCCATTTAGATTGTGAGGTGCTTAGGATGGTTTTAGACTTTTTTTTTCACTCAATTTTATTATAGAGATGTGGGGTACAAGTCAGGAATAGGTACATAAGAAACCTAGGTGCAGGTGTAGTTTGGGCTTCCTAGTCCCCACATCCCCTGGTTTAGGACCAGGTACCCTTTATGTTGCACATGGCTTTAGGCTTTTTAAAATCCTTAATAGAGCTTTGCAGTTACAGCTCTTGTCTCTGACTTTCAAAAATATATGGAATAATGGAGGAGAAGGACAAAGAATTCATGAATTATATAGGAAAGCTTCCTGAAAAAAAAAATTGTTTTGGAGACCTGTTAATGCCCAAACAAAACTGGAGGCCTTTTGGCCACTCTCAGTGCTTCATCTTCTTCCCACAAAGAACAGAGGAAGAGTTCCTGGAGCAAGTGACTAGGAAGCTGGCTCAGACCAGCCCTGAGACAGATGTGTTGACCACAAAGCCCTGTGACTGTGAGGAAATCCTGAAGTTAGTGCTCACGCCCCTCACTCAGCACTGCTTGGTCATTGGAGAAACTACCTGTGCGTTCTATTACCTGCTGGAGGCTGCCGCTGCCTCCTTGGGCCTGTCGGATAACTACATGGTGAGCAAGCTCTGCTCTCTGCCCTTGAGCTGAGCCCTTTTAATCTGGGAGTAAGTAATAGATCTCTTGCTATCAAGTAACCATGACTGAAATGTGGGGGAAAGTGGAGAGAGGAGCTAGAAGGGATTGAGGAGAAAACATGAAGTGGGAATGTGGTCATGAAAGAGCCCCCTGCTGGCACTGCCCCGACTCTTGCCAAGCAGTCCAACTTCTTGCTTCTAACTCAAAATCTAACCCAATTCAGATTCGGATCTTAACCCTTATCATAACCTTACTCTAGCCTTTGCCCTAACTCACACCCAACATTGTCTTAATCCTAATCCAGTTTCTTTGTTCCTTTTCCTGTTTGGAGGCCTTCTTTTATTTAAGGAAGGCAAGCAGTCTTCTGGGCCAACCCTCAACATTCTTATTCTTGAAAAAACACAAGGTGAAAATCTGTCAGTTTGAGGAGGCCACTTTCTGCCGTCTTCGGTCAGAGGTGAGGGCAGGGGGTGACCTTGAAGTTTTGGTTATTTTTCCTTGAGGATTACCCTATTATTTGTTTAAAGATCTCTTTGTTGTTTGTTTTTGTGTGCAATTATAAATATAATAATGTGTTAGAAGGTTTATGCATATTCAAAATATAAAAACATATAATACGTAGGAAGTAAAAAAGCTCCAGTTAATAATTGTATGCATATTCCACCAACTGTACAATCTCAACCAGGTCATTAATTTTTTTCATTAATTCTAAATGGGATTATATTCTACATTTTCTTTCTTCTGCAGCTTGTGTTTATTTTTAACAGTACATGGTATACATACTTGCATATTGGTGGGCATATTGATCTACCACATAGTTACTACTGTTGCATACTCCTTCAGACATAGCATAGTTTTAGCTCTTCCCTTTTTCACATATGAGGATTTTCTCTAATTTGAGGATTATTATAAACATTGCTACAGTGAATATTCCTGTTAAATATCTTTCTCCCCACACTTCTACACTGTTGGTGGCAGTGTAAACCAGTTCAAACTCTGTGGAAAACAGTGTGGCAATTCTTAAAAGATCTAAAAACTGACCTTCCATATGACCCAGCAGTCCCCCTTCTGGGAATATACCCAGAGCAACTCAAATCATTCTACAAAAAAGATACCTACGCATGCATGTTTATTGCTGCACTATTCACAACAACAAAAACATGGAACCAACTGTACTGCCCATCAAAAGTAGACTGGATTAAAAAAAGGTGGTACATATACACAATAGAATATTACGTAGCCATAAAGAAGGACAAAATTATGAACTTTGCAGCATCTTAGATATATTTAGAGTCTATAATGCTCAGTGATCTATCACAAGAATAAAGAACTCAGTACCACATGTTCTCACTCATAAGCAGACCTTAAACAATTATCATACTACTAATAAGGAATGGATTGGCAGTAGTGGGAAACTGCCAGGGAAGGGGGGTGTGCACACTTATCAGTAAGGGTACCTGATTTCAAACCCGGTGAAGTGGGGACCAAAATGAGGCCCAAGCTTGACCATTTATATACCTAACCTTGACTTGTGCCCCACATCTTAAAAATAAAGATAAATAAATAAATAACAAAAAAATCTTTCTCCTTTTATAAGAATGCTTCTGTAAGATAAGTTTCCCAGGTAGAAATGCTAAGGCAAAAGATATAAATGATTTTACATTTAATAAATCTATCACCAAATTTTCCACCCAAAATATTATATCAATTTGAGTTTTTCCCATTTCTTCATATCTTTATCACATAAAACCAATCTGCTCTAATCTTATTAACCCCTAGGTGAAAGTTATATTGTGTTTTAATGTATATCTTTTAATAAGGTTCAGTATTTTTACATGTGTGTTTGTTATATGTATTTACTTTTTCTGTGAATTATCCATTTGTATCTTTTTATTGGAATATAAACTTATTTTAATATAAACCTTAAGATAATCTAGTTATAATAGTAAATGTAATGTGTATAATTATTTTGAAGGTCAAAGAAAATATTAGGTTTGTCTCAGTTTTGCATTATTTGTGCTTCAACCAATGGGTCTTTGGAGCGAAGTTAATATTATTTATTTACTTTTATAGAATGAAGTTACAGTGCTGTGCCCCCAAGGGTATTCTAGCATCACATAGACATTATCACTTTCTTGGGATATTCAGCCATAAAACGTGAGGAAATAGGATAACCTCCAAGTAGTTCTCCAACTCCCACCCCTGCATTGTCATTGTGCAACCTATTTGGGAAGGAGAGATACAGGATTTAGTGATTTTTCAGATGCTTTCCATGGTGTGTGGAAGCATCTGGTCTCCATCCAAATGATGATCTCAAACTAGCAGCATCGCTTTCTAAATCACAGCCCTTCTCTACTGCCTACTGACAAATGTGTGAGAGATGAGAAAGGAAGATGCTTTCTCCAGAATCCTATTTTCTCACCCCTTTATTTCCATGACCCTGCTGGTGCTTGTTAGTCTTGCTGCTGTCCAGGCTGTGCTCCAGCACAGGTCACTTTAGCACCCAACTATGCATCTCAAAATGAAAGAGCCAGTATGTCACATGCAAAACCTTGTCCACAGTACTCTTCCCACATTCATGTTACTGCTTCTTGTTTTCCCATCTCCAGGTCTGTTTCAACATGGGACAGATCACCTTAGCCAAACAATTGGCTAGGCAAGCCCTTCGCCTGCTGAAAAGGAATTTCCCTTGGACCTGGTTTGGTGACCTTTTTCAAACATTCCTGGAAAAATATTGTCATTCCTGTTTCTTGAGTCGACCTCCAAACAACCCTAGTGAGAAGTGAGAAGGCTGACAAAGTTGTCTTGTTCCCTTTAGAGCCACAGAAAACTGTAGTTAAACTAGGACCCAGTCTGGAGCTTTGTCTCTGTTGACCTAACTCCTCTTTTTCTTACTATTTTTTTTTTTTTTGAGTTGGAGTCTCACTCTGTTGCCCAGACTGGAGTGCAGTGGCCGCACCCGGCCACTGCAGCCGCAACCCACTGGGCTCTGGCGATCCTTCCGCCTCAGCCTTCCGAGTAGCCGGAATTACAGGCACGTGCTACCATGCCCGGCTGATATTTTGACTTATTGTAGAGATGAGGTCTCGCCAAGTTGCCCAGGCAGGTCTCGAACCCGTGGGCTCAGGCAATCCACTCACCTCAGCCTCCCAAAGTACGGGATTACAGGCTGAGCCATCGAGCCCGGCTTTTTTCTTACTATTAAGTTACCTTCAAGCATCTAACAGACAAGCATATAGCAAGACATATAGCAGAACATATATGTAAAAACATGTGACAGATAAGTATAACAGTTCTAGGCCTTCTAGAACTTACTTTTTCAGCCAATTAAATGTAGCAAACAAGAATTCAAAGAATGAAGCTTTTTAAAAAAATCTCTGTACTTTAAAAAAATCTCTTTCTGTATAATAAGAAAAGTACAAGATCAAGAGGGATAACTTAAAATGGAATATGGCGTTAGGAGCAGTGAGATTCCAGGAACATTTCTGAGTTTGGAAGTCTCAGAAATGTGGCCCCATGATGAGCAGATGAGAATCTCTTGTGGGGAGGGAAAGTAGGGCATTGGTGAAGACTCAGGGTATGCTAACCACACTGTGCTTTACAACAGTAAGAAGAAGTTGGCAGTCCTGCAGCAGCAGGTGCATTGCTTCTTTCTACTTAGGCAGCTCTATAGCCTGGAGGCCACAGCCAGTAGCCGCAGGTTCGCCTGCCTGGCTGCTCTTATGCACAAGAAAGCAGCTGAGGAGTTTGCAGATGAAGCCCAGGTGAGCAATTCCTTGCTTTACCTCTAGACCTCTCTCAAAAACCTCAAGTGCTGTGGAGAAAGATCTTGCCAGGTTCCTGTTTTTGGCATGGTTCTACAGTAACCCACACTTAACTGGACAACACTGAGCTTGTGTTTGAGCAGGGTTTCTTAATTTGCAGTTTATAGATGAGTTTCCAGGTACAGGGTTATATGTGGACCCCCTGAACTGAATGCAGAATTTTGTATGTATGTTCAAAAGAGCATTTGTGGGGGTGTTGGGAGGTAGAGAAGGGGTCATAGTTTTCATCAGATTATCAAAGGAGTCCGTGATCTAAAAAGTAATTAGAAACTGCTGACTCAGGAAAAAAGGAAAGGAAATGTGTCTTTCTAATTTTATGTGTCTTTGTCTTTTATTCATATAGTCAACAAATATTTGGTGAACAATTATTATATGCCAGGCACTAATGTTTGGAATTATACTAAATAAATAAAGGGAAATTAATAAATAAGTAAAATATATAGTATGTTAGATGATAATAAATGCAATGGAGAAAAAGTGGAGGCAGGAGGATGTGGGGTTCTGGGAGGTGGAGGTTGGGGTACAGTTTTAAACAAGGTGTTCAGAGAAAATCTTTGTGAGCAGGTGACAAGGGAGCAAGTATCCGAAGGAGGTAAAAAATTAAATCACGCTATCTGGGAGGAGAGGGTACTGGCAAAAGATGCTG
Source organism: Tarsius wallacei (assembly GCA_963574415.1). Classification (NCBI taxonomy): domain Eukaryota; kingdom Metazoa; phylum Chordata; class Mammalia; order Primates; family Tarsiidae; genus Tarsius; species Tarsius wallacei. Next base: position 21,585 of record CAUYQG010239407.1, on the reverse strand, counting down.
TGAATGCCCAAGGCATATCCCCTGTGTTTAAGGGACAGTGAGGAGGCCACTATGACTGGAAAGGAGGGAGAAGGGAACTTCAGCCAGGAGTTGAGATCAGAGGAACTGGGGAGTAGCATGATGGCAAGTGGTCCAGGCCTTGTAGGCTATTGTAGGGGTTTTGACTTTTAATGTAAGAGAGATGGAAAGCCATTGGTGAGTTTTGAGAAAAGGGGTGATAGAATCTACTTATATTTTAATAAGATCATTCTGGCTGCTGTATTGAGAATAAACTGAAGGGGGAAAGAGAGAAAGCAGGAAGATCAGTTAGGAGGCTATTGTGTAATCTAAGCAAAAAATAATGGTAGATTGTTATAGTGGCAGAAGAAATGATGGGGGGAGAGTGTGATCTTTTGTCAAGATAAAGCCAATGGTGTTCACTCTCAGATGAGTTCTGGGATGTAAAAGAAAGAAAGAGTCAAAGATAATCCCAAAATGTGTGGTCTGAACTTCTGGAGGGATGGAGATGCTCTTAATTGAGCTGCAGAAGTCTATAGGAAAAACAGATTTGGAGGAAGATTTAGAAGCTAGGCTTTGGGCATGTTTAATTTGAGATGCCTATTGGACATCCAGGTAGTGATGTCGAATAGGCAGTTGAATATATGAGTGTGGGGGTTGTGGGGTTTCCAGTGGAAATAGAAATATGGGAGCCTTCAGTGTGTAAATGTTACTTAAAGCCATGAAACTGAGTAAGAACACCAGAAGAATGAGTACAGAAAAGAGGAGATCCAACGACTTAATTTACAGCACCAATGTTAAAAAGTCAGAGTAATAAAAAGAAACCAGCAAAAAAACAAAACAAAACAAAAACTGAGAATAAGCTGTGAAAGAAACAGAAGCAAAACCAAGAAAGCCTGGCATCCTAGAAACTGAGGGGAAACAGTGATTCTAGAAGAAAGCTATTCACTATGTCAAATGTGCATGTAGTTATAATAGAGATTTGGGCAGCAGCTCTGAAGAGCTCTAGGTTTCAGCAAGAAACAGAAGCCTTAGAGAAACAGACAGCAGGTAGTTCAGTCAGTGTTTTAAAGAGGAAAGTCTTGGATTGGAAAGGATAAAGAGAGGTATGTAGAGAAAATGGCTTATTTGAAGAACAAGCAGTGTGGATGATCAAGTTAGCAGCGCGGGGGTAGGAAAGAACATGTTTTTCTAACTGGGGTGAAGGCAAGTTATAGGGATACTAGGAGTCCAGATGGAGTGAGCAGCAAGGCATCATAGGAGGCTTTTACACAGGAAAGGGGCAAAATGGAAATGCCATGCAAATGTACAGTGGGAATGTCTTTTGCCTGCTTGTTGTCCTGCAGGTTGTCTCTGCCTATGTAGACCTCTCCCAGTTCTCCCAGAACATGGGCAACAGGGAGAAGTGGCTGCACTGTGAGCAGATGGCCATTCAGAAAAGCCACCTGTGTTGGTTCTCCAGGGAGGGGTTGTTGGCCACAGCCCAGCTCATGCAGGCCCTGGCCTACACCAAGCTCTGCCTTGGCCACCTTGACTTCTCCATCAAGTTAGGTAATGGGGCTTGGGGATGATGGGCCTGGGGCTTTGAGAGAGTCCCAAGTCCACAGCTAGACCTCACTTAGTGCTCTTTAACCTCCACAGGTTTTCAAGCTCATGAGATATGCAGACACCTCAAGAAACCAGCTCTAGAGAATCTGATTCTCTCAGTTCTCTTCAGATCTGCATTTCTGAAGAAGAAGTATTAAGATTATTTTCTGTCATTTGTATTTGTTTTTGAAGAGGGGTGGGTATATTTTTTCAGAGAAACTTGGAATGGAGGAGAAGATGCTATTCCATTGACATATCTGGGGATGTCTTTCTTTGGCCATTCCAGGAAGTAGTGTCTTAAGTGTGTGTGTGGAGTGGGAGGGGGATCAAGAGTAGAAATGCAGAGTATGAGCTGCTACATAGTCATCAGCGCTTTTTTTTTCTCCCCCCCCCCCCCCCCCCATTCTTCTGCAGGGAGGTAGGGAATTGTAGCAGCTCAAGACTCTGATTGCCTCAGAGGCATTTGTCTGTGTCTCTTGCCTGGAGACAGGTCTGACCCGAGGCACAGATGTTCCCTATATAAATAGAGCTGTGGAGAGGGGTGTTACGCTGCTTTGAAGGTGCAAGATCCCTCTTTTCCTACCCATCCTCCCTACTCCCTAGTTGGTTCCAGTGGTTCTGTCTCTCGGCAGATTTGGTCTGTGTGTCAATGTGCTGGAAAGTCAGTGGGCGCTCATTTCCCAGGGTCATGATGTCCTTGGCCTGGCCTGCTTTTACTCTGCTTGCTTAGATCTGCTACTCTATGGAAAAGGTAAATCTTGCATGGTCTCTGCTATCTCTGCTATACTTCTGAGGGATTCAGACCTTAGATCTAGCCCTAGGTTTGGAACACAGGCAGGCATGAGCCTGTCTCTCAGGCATGGCCTCTGCTCCTGGCCTCTGGCTTCTTAAAGTCTGGAAAGCACATTGTGATTCAAGGCTATCTACCTTTTAGGCCTTGTTTTCTCCCCTGTACCACACACCTTCTATACCCTAGTTCCTACACTGACAACATATACTAGCCTGGTTACCTTCTCTGTCCACAGGATTGCTGTGTCGGCCCTTTGACGAGTGTCTGCAATTCTTTCAACACTATGAGCACAGCTGTGTTCTAACCTCTCAAAGCAATGTCATGCTGGGGGTCTACTCTTCCCTGGCCATGTGGTACTGTCTTACTTGGGGTCTGTGGGAGATGGTAGAAATTTAAGTTACTTAAGTTATTTCACCCAGTCAGGACTAGTCAAGATCTCTAACCAACTTTTAAAGGCCATTCACCTTCCATACCCTCTCATCTTATTAGAAAGACTCTTGCTCCTTAACAGGTTTGGGTCTGTAGGTTGAGGATGAAGTTTAGGGTTACACTTAAGTCCTAGAGTAACCCATGCCAAGGTCGAATATCATCGATCTCCTTTTAAGTCTCCTTGTATGTGAGTTAATAGCCTTGGCCACTTTCTACCATCACAATCCTTACTGTCCAGGAGGTCATGGAGACTTAAAGACATGACAGTTTTATGAAACATCCATGGTTGGTAAGCAGGGCATAGAGATGTGACTTTTTCCCTCCAGGTTTGCCCAGAACTTGCAGTGGGACCCGTTTAAGAACTACCTATCGAAGGCCTACCAGTTGGTGAAGAGAACCAATGCCTCGCTGTTTGGTTCACATGGCTTTGTCCGATTCCTAGAGTGCCATGTGCTAATATTACAGAAAATGCCAGAGTGTGCCCCCATGCATACTCACCCAGGGACTCACAGCCAAACTCTCAAGGTACCTGTTTATCTGCTGTCTTTCAACAAACATCTGACTCACCTAGTTCTACCCTGTGATGTTCTTTCTGCCACCTGCATCTCTCCCTTACTCTTTCTTTTACTGGCTCTATTTCCCTTTCCTCCTTGAACCTTTTTTTCCTTTACTGGGAAAGTTTCCACCTACCTTATGGATTCTCCTACCATATATTTTTTGCATCTAGGTCAGAGCTGGGTTCATTAACTTTGTGCCTTTGCACAGCTACTAACCAGTATTATTAAAATGTTAACATTGGTTCTTCTCAATGAACCTGCTATGTGGCTCCATCTATAATTTGACACATCTCCCTATAGCCCTGCCTTCTGAGTCTAAAACACAATCCATTTCCTCTGTGTCCCAAGATCAGTTTTCCAGACCTACTTTGCCAACAATAACTTCTCCCTCCAGTCCTGAGTGACTATGCTGAGTGAAGACCTTTGTAAGTCTTGATGAAGTGGCATGTTGGGGGAAAAGTACTTATCCCAGAGCTAATGGGCTTTCTTTTCCTTTCAGTACTTTGAGGAGTTCTTCTCTCGATGTGTGACCTGCCCTGTCTATCACCAGTGGGTCTCTGAGCTTAAGGCCTCTGTAATAAGATGTGACAAAGGAGAATCCATGTCCCTAACAGATGTCATCAGACCTTTTGATACCTGCCTGACCAGGATTTGGATAGAGGGAGAATTCTTGGAGGAAAACAATTCTTATGAAAGAAGTCTAGAAATACAGAGTAAGAATTTCTTCCTGGAACTCTTGTGTGAGAAACATAAAGGATGTCTCAAATTCTTTTTTAAAATTTTAATTTAATTTTAATTTTAATTTTTTTTTAAGTTGGAATCTCACTCCTTTGCCCAGGCTGTAGTGCAGTGGCACACACGCTCATAGCCACCCCAGTGTCGACCTACTGGGCTCCGGCGATCCTTAGCCTTCTGAGTAGCTGGAACTACAGATGCACACTACCACACCTGGCTATTTTTTATTTTATTGTAGAAACGAGGTCTCACCAAGTTCCCCAGGCTGGTCTCGAACCCACGGGCTCAGGCAATCTACTCGCCTTGGCCTCCTAAAGTGCTGGGATTACAGGCTGAACCACAGAGCCCAGCCTCAAATTCTTACTCCCAAGCAGTCAAAGGCTGTACCTCTAAAGTAAAACAGGACACAAATGTAAGGGGTTAGTTCTTGCTCCAGAGGTACATATAGTCCTCTCTCTAATTCTGGACCCAGCCTAGACAGATAAGAATCCCATATGTTGTTAAACAGAGCAAGTTATTCATCATCTCTCAGCGCTTTGTTTCAGCACATATAATCCTCAGGCATAGAAAGTGTTTCCTTGGTTCCAGTTAAAACAACTAGGTTGTTTCCTTGGAGTAGCCAGATAGTCACTAAAGGGAGAAGATGACCTTAGAAGTCAGTGTAGTGTGTCTATGGAGGTAAATGGTAAGATGTGGGCAAGACAATAAGAGAAACGAATATAAGTCTTTTCCTCAGGGCCCCACAGATCTCCTTTCCCAGGGCTGCTACTTAAATTTGTAATTTCTGAAGATGTTCTTTGTGTTTGTGACCTTCTTTCTGTTCCTTCTTTTAGGATTTGACAGAGTAGCTCATGTCCAGGAGAATAAGGATACAGAAGAAACTCAAGAATGTACATGTTAAAACAAACAAAAACAAATGATAATTTGAAGGCACCTTGTATTTATAGCACAAGGAAATGCCCCAAATTTTCCTTTTCTTAAGATACTATATAGTGTACATATTAAATATTCTAGCCTTTTACAGTCGCTGCTAAGTATATATTTGTCAAAATAAAAGCCTGTGTTTCTGAAGCATTCCGCTTAGATTTTTTGTTGTTGTTGTTTAACTTTTAGGGGTCATTAGCACAGCTGTACTTGAAATCAGAATGAGTAGACAGGAGGCTTTAAGCTGAAATAATTTCTGCTTTTCTAAGGTAGGATTCATGAGCAAATGGAAAACCATGACCCCAATAAAAAGGTTACCATTACTTAAGGAAGACTGGCATTATGAGTGCTTTGGTATTACCCACTTTGGCACAGATGTGGTAATGGGCTTTTGAGAGGTACATGGGGCCATGGGGAATCCATTTTTCCTTTGTGCTGTGTGATTGGGGTGTTCCCCAGGTTAAATCGGGAAGTTGCCAGAGTGTATGACTCCAGCTCTCTTCCTTTTTCTGCCATCTTTGACCTTATCTGTTGGATGGTCTTCCACAGATCTTCCCACTGATTTCTCATGCTTTACAACTCAATCGTTTGGTGTCCAGAGAGTCAATTAGCTAATTTATAAAAACTATCATTGTTTACTTGTGCTTGAAATATACTGTTTAGATTCTCTCTATATCAACTCTATGAGGCAAATTTATTATTATCTCATATTACAATTGAAGAAATGGAAGCTTAGAAAGATTTTACCCCCAAGAAACATAGCCACAAAATGGGATAGCTGGGATTCTAACTCAGATTTGATTACAGAGTTTATGCTATGGCTATACAGGCTTTCATGGGACTAGCCTATCCTGTACCCAATTCACGATTCTGTTCAAATGACCAAGATCTGAATTTTAAGTACAAGAAGGGTGATGCTTAAGAAAGGAAGGCTTGTGCTTGCTCTTTAAAGCATGCTATCTAGTCTATATATTCCCCCTTCCACACTATCCCTTCTCTCCCTCTTCCTACCTTTTTTCCCTCTCCCTCTGCTCCCTCCGTTTCCCCCCTTGCATTTCTCCCATTGTATCCCCTCCTTTCTTTCTCTTTCTCATCAACTTTCCCCTTTGTCTTCTTTCTCCACTCCTTTAACTTTCTGGGAGGAAATGTAGCATGGTGGTCAAGAGCAAGGACTCTGGAACGGCTCAGGCTGAGTTCATATTTAACTCTGCTACTTACTAGCTGTGTTCATTTGGACATTTAATTTGTTTTCTGTACACTTCAGTTTCCTTTTCTGTAGATAGAGATAAAAATAGGACAAAGGCATTATCATTTGAAGATTAAATAAATGTAAAGTACTCAGCATATAGTAAGCACTCAGTAGTTGTTACTATTGTTATTAGTTCAGTTTTTTATATTTAAAAATATATATTACAGCCGGGCTCGGTGGCTCAGCCTGTAATCCCGCGCCTGGGGAGGCTGAGGTGAGTGGATTGACTGAGCCCGCGGGTTCGAGACCCGCCTGGGCAAGCGAGACCTCATCTCTACAATAAATCAAAAAAAAATTAGCCGGATGTGGTAGCATGCGCCTGTAGTTCCAGCTACTTGGAAGGCTGAGGCGGAAGGATCGCCGGAGCCCAGTGGGTCGAGGCTGCGGTGGCCGGGAGCGGCTACTGCCCTCCAGTCTGGGCGACAGAGTGAGACTCCAACTCAAAAAAAAAAAATACATATATATATATATTTTTTTGTAATATATATGTTACATTTATGTGGTACAAAATTCAGAAGGAACAAAAGTGTATAACTGAAAATTCCCATTTCTGTCCACTGGACACCAGTCGCCCTCCCAAAGGTAATCATTATTAACACTTCCTTGTGTACCCTGGCAAAATGATTCTATGCACATACAAGTGATAGTATATATTTACTACAATATTCTTTCCCAGAAATGGTTGTAAAAACACACTAGTCTTCCACCCTTTTTTTTTTTTTTTTTTTGCATTCTCTTTGACAACCTTTTGGAGAAAATTTACTCTTTTAACATGTGCAATTCAGTGCTTTGTAGTCTATTTGCAAGGCTATGTAGCCATCACTACTATCTAAAATTAAAACATTTTTGTCATCCCAAAAGGAGCTCTGTGCCCATTAGCAGTCAGTCCTTTCTTCTTTCCCCAGTCCTTGGTAACCAGCCACATTTCCTGTCTCTAAAGATTCATCTGTTCGGGACATTTCATATAAATGGAATTATATCTATGGCTTTTTGTGTCTGGTTTCTTCAACTCAGCGTAATGTTTTTATGGTCCATCTATGCTGTAGCATTACTTATTATGGCCAGAAAACATTCTACTGTATAAATATGCCACATTTTGTTTATCCGTTAGTTGATAGACATTTGAGTTGTTTCCACTTTTTGGCTGTTGTCATGAATAATGCTACTATAAACATTTCATGTACAAATTTTTGTATGAACATATGTTTTCAATTCTCTTGGATATATACTTATGTAATATGGGCATTTCCAAGAATTGTCAGTCACACAGAAATTCTGTGATTAACTTCTTGAGAAACTTTGAAACTGTTCTCCAAAGCCACTGCACTATTTTATGTATTCACCAGAAACATGAGTGTTCCAATTTTTCACAGCCTACCCACACTTGCTTTTGTTTGTCTTTATTATAGCCATTCCAGTGGGTGTTAATTTGTATTTCCTGATTTTGATTTGCATTTCCTTAATGGCTAATGATGTTGAGCATCTTTTCATGAGCTTATTAGACACTAGGATATCTTCTTATAGAATGCCGCTTCTAATTATTTGCCCATTTTTATTGGGTTATTTGCCTTTTCATTGTTAAGCTTTATGAGTTTTTAGAAATATATTCTGCATACTAGAACCTTATCAGATTTGATTCACAGATATTTTCTTTAAATCTGTGAGTCGTCTTTTCACTTTCATGACAGTATCATTTTGCAGCACCAAAGTTTTTAGTTTTAATGAAATCAGTGCATTTTTTTTTATTGCTTGTGCTTTCAGTGTCACATCTTAGAAACCATTGTCTCATCTGAGGTCACACAGTTTTATTCCTATGTTTTCTCCTAAGAGTTTTACAGTATTAGCTTTTACATGTAGGTCCTGTATCTATTTTGAGGTTTTTTTTTTTTTTAATGTCATGTGTGGTAGTATTCCAGAGTCATCCTCTTGCTTGTGCATATCCATTTGTCCTAGCACCATTTGTTAAAAAGACTGTTCTTTAACCCATTTAATTGTCTTAACATCCTTATTAAAAATTAATTGGCTGGGAATAGTGGCTCAGCCTGTAATCCCAGCACTTTGGGAGGCCAAGGTGAGAGGATTGCCTGGAACCAGGGTTTCTAGACTAGCCTGGACACCTTGGTGAGACCTTGTCTCTACAATAAATCACAAAACTAGCCAGGCGTGATGGTGTGCATCTGTAGTTCCAGCTACTTGGAAGGCTGAGGCGCAAGGATTGCCTAAGCCCAGCAGGTCAAAGCTGAGGTGTCCATGAATGTGCCACTGCACTCCAGCCTGGGCAACAAGAATGAGACTCCAACTCAAAGAAAAGAAAAGAAAAGAAAAGAAAAGAAAATTAGTTGATCTTAGATGTGTGGGTTCATTTCTGGACTTTCCATTCTATTTCATTGGTTTACATATCTGTCCTTATCCCAGAACTATACAGTTTTTATTATTGTAGAATTGTAAGTTTTAAATTCAGGACGTGTGAATCTTTCAACGTTATTCTTCCTTTTCAAAGTTATTTTGACTATTCTGGGTCCCTTGAATTTACATATAAATTTTAGAGTGAGCTTGTCAGTTTCTATAAAAAGGAAAGCAATAATTATGATAGGGATTGTATCAAAACAACAGATTAATTTGGGGAAAATTACCAAATTAACAATAGTAAGTCTTATGATCTATGCAACTGGGATATCTTTTCCATATATTTAGGTCTTGTTTAATTTATTTCTATAGTGTTTTGTAGTTTTCAATGCGTAAGTTTTATACTTCTTTTGTTAAATTTATACCTAAATATTATATTCTTGATACCATTGTAAATGAAATTGTTTTCTAACCTTCATTTTTGCATTGTTAATTGCTAGTGTATAGAAATACAAATGATATTTTATGTACTTTTTCTTTTCAATTTTCCTTTCTCAGACAGACTAGTTAGAGAATGTATATTGATTGTGTATTCTGAAACTTTACTTAATGTATTTGCTAGCTCTGTGTTTTTTAGTAGATTTATTAGCTCATGTAATCTGAAAATAGTTTACTTTCTTTCTAATCTGGAATCCTTTTATTTTTTTTTTTCTCTCTCCCTAATTTCTCTATTTTAGAACCTTCAGCACAATGTCAAAAAAAAGTGGCAAGAGTGGACATCTTTATCTTGTTCCCAGTGATAGGAGAAAAGCTTTCAGTCTTTCGCCTTTAGGTGTGATATTAGCTGTTAGCTTTTCATAGGTGCATTTTATCAGCTTGAGAAAATTCCCTTCTCTTCCTGTTGAGTGTTTTTGTCATGATAATGTAATGAATTTTGTCAAATGCTTTCTCTGCATCTATTAAGATGATCCTTTGGTTTTTGTTCTTTATTATGATGATATATCACATTGATTGATTTTTATATGTGAAATTAACTTTGCATACCCAGGATAAATCCCACTTTGTCTTAGTGTTTAATTCTCTTTATTTGTTGCTATGTCTTGTTTGTTAGTATTTCATTGAGGATTTTTCTGTCTCTATTCCTAAAGATTAATCTGTAGTTTATTTATTTTTCATGTGATCTCTCTGTTTGGTTTTTGGATTAAAGTAATACTGTCTTCATAGAATGAGTTGGGAAGTATTCTGTCTTTTACTTTTTGGAAGAATTTATAAAAGATTTGGTTTTAAAATTATTTAAACGTTTGCTAGAATTCACCAGTGAAGCTATCTGAGTCTGGGCTTCTCTTTACGGGAAATTTTTTGATTACTAATTCAGCCTCTTTATTTATTATAGGTCTATTCAGATTTTCTATTTCTTCTTGAGTCAATTTCAGTAGTTTGTGTCTTCCTAGAAATTTGTCAATTTATTTCATCTAGGCTATCTTAAGTTTTTCATAGTATTGCCCCATATTTTTAATGTTTATTTTTAATCTTATTATGTCAGAAATTTTCCTTATAATTTCATTCCTGATTTTAGTCATTTGAACCTTCTCTTTTTTTCTTGGTCAGTCTAGCTAACAGTTTGTCAATTTTTTTTTTTTCAAAGAATCTGCTCTTGGTTTTGTTGACTTTATTTATTGCTTTTCTGTTCTGTATTTCATTCATTTCTGCTCTAATCTTTATTATTTCCTTTCTTCTGCTTGCTTTGGATTTAGTTTGCTCTTCTATCTAGTTGCCTCAGGCAAAAGCCTAGGTTATTGATTTCTTCTTTTTTAATATAGGTGTTGAATCTCTAAATTTAATTCTATGCACTGATTTTGCTGCATCCTGTATATTTTGGTATATTGTGTTTATGTTTGTATTTATCTCAAAGTACTTCTAATTTTTCTTGTGGTTTGTTTTTCTTTAACATGTTTGTCATTTAGGAGTATGTTGCTTAATTTCCACATATTTGTGCATTTCTAAACTATACTTCTGTTATTGATTTCTAAGTTTATTCCATTGTGGTCAGAGAACATACTTTGAATAGTTCCAATCCTCTTAAATGTATTGATACTTGTTTTTTTGTTTGTTTGTTTTTGAGTCAGAGTTTCATTCTGTTTCCCAGGCTATAGTGCAGTGGTGTGATCACAGTTCACTACAGTCTCAAACTCCTGAGTTTAAGTGATCTACCTCAGCCTCTTGAGTAGCCGAGACTACAGGTATGTATCACCACCATGCCCAGCTAAGTATTTTGCTTGTTTTTTTGTTTGTTTTTGTAGTGATGAGGTCTTGTTATGTTGCCCAGACTGATCTCAAACTCCTAGGCTCAATCTTCCTGCCTCAGTCTCACAAAGTGCTAGAATTATAGGCATTTATTGATACTTTTCTGTGGTCTAACATATGATCTATCTTAGAAAATGTTGCATGTGTACTCGAAAGAATTATGTATTCGGCAATTGTTGGGTAGAGTGTTCTATAAATGTCTGTTAGGTCTAGTTGGCTTATAGAGTTATTCATGTCTACTATTTCTTACTGAGAAATTTCTTTCTGCTTATTCTATTTATTCTTGAAAGTGGGATATTGAAGTATCCAACTATTACTGTTTGAGTGTCTATTTCCTCTTTTAATTTTGTCAGTTTTTGCTTCATATACTTTGGAATCCTGTTGTTAGGCACACATATACTTATAATTGCTATATCTTCTGGATGGATTAAATTTTTATTGTTATAAAATATCCTATTTGTCTCTAGTAAAAGTTTTGTCATAAAATCTATTTTGTCTGATGTTAGTATAGTCATTCCAGCTCTCTTTAGCTAGTTTTTGTGGTATATGCTTTTTCTTTCTTTCTTTCTTTCTTTCGTTCTTTCTTTCTTTCTTTTTTTACTTTCAACCAACTTGGGTTTTTAATCTAAAGTTTGTCTCCTATAGGCAGCATGCAGTTGGATCGTGTGTTTTTTAATTCATTCTGCCAGTCTCTGCCTTTTCATCAGAATGTTTAATCCATATACATTTAGTGTAATTACTATAAAGTTGGACTTATACTTGCTGCTTTGTTATTTTTCTGCTTATGTCTTTTTGTCTATGTTTGTCAACTATCGTCTGTTGTGATAAATAGATCATTTAAAATTTTATTTTCCTTTAATTTAAATTTATAGTTATGACTTTTAAAAATTATCTTTTAAATCAGATAGGAAAAAAAAACATTTTCTTGGGTAAACTTTTTCCAAATTAATGCAAACCTTTGGTTAATTTCCAGAGTTCTGAAAAAGTTGATTATGACTATTTTTGTCTTTTTTCTGTTTTGTTTTGTTTTTTAATGAGAGACTTTTTAGAGGCTCTTCTTCTGTCATGTATCAGTTTTAATGTATCTATGAGTTCTTTTATGGCTTCTGAGTTTTTTGTTATATTTTAACAGGCTTTTTATTCTCTAAGGTTATTTTATTCCCAATGTCTTTCAAGTATTTTTAAGTCAACTTTTTCAAAATATTATTTATATATAAGAAGATGCACCCATTTTAATGACGACTTTTGACAAATATATACACTTATGAGAGGGGACCCAATTATCTTTTGGATGGTAAGCCCCTTATAATACATTTGGAATTTGTTCATCTTGATTAGTCAGCCAAAGTTTTTATGTGGAAATTTTGAAAAGGTTGCATCATGATTTGCAAAAGAAATGTCCTGAGTTGTGGCAAACAGGTGACTGGCCTTCTAGCATGACAGTATGCCTGTCTACACCACACTGAGTGTTCAGCAGTTTTTGACCAAACACAGCATGACCCCCATGCCCCACTCTCCCTAGTCTCCTGATCTCACCTCAAGCAACTTTGATGAACAAAGTCCTCAAAGGGAAATGTGTTGCCATTGTAGAAGAAGTATAACAAAAAGCAGTAGAAACACTAAAAGGCATCAAAATTGATGAGTTCAAAACTGTTCTTAGCAGCAGAAAAAACATCTCTATAGGTATATTACATCAAACAGAGAGAGTATTTTGAAGGTGACTGAAGTTTAAACATGTAAAAATACATAGACAATTTTTTGTAAATAAATTCTGGGCTTTTTGCCTACCCACCCCCCCACACACACACACACTGTATGCAACCACTAGCACAATCGTAAAAGTTCTTTCAGACTCTTTTGCCGGCATTCCTCAGCCCCAGTACAAAAATACTCTTGATTTTTTTTTTTCATTGTCTCTGCATCTGCATTATTCCTTGCTATTTCTTATTTCACACTTCTCGTTTAAGTTACCTAACGCTTATCTATTTTATTTCATATTACTTCAAAGAATCAGTTACTGCATTTCTTTATGTCATTTTTTTCTTTTAAAATTAGCTCATTATTTAAGTAAGATGCTTAATTGTTGTGGTTAAGAGTATGAATTTTCTTCTAAGCATTTATTTAACTACATTCCAAAGGTTCTGATCTGGAGGGACCATCTTATCAAGTTGCCTGCATTTTCTTTGCTTTGTATTTTATGTGTTTCCTATAATAATATTTAGAAGGTCAGTATTTTTATCTTAGAAGTTACTTTTATAACAATGACTTTGGTTGGTATTCATAGACTTTCTACCATGAACAATGATAGAATTTACATATTTTCTTTCTCTACCACTCAGTTGATTATTTTCATTTGCACTGTTAAATATACCTTTTACTGTCAGGATCTAAAAAGTTCTAAATACATTTAGATTAGGATAAGATTTTTTATCATTGTCTTTATTCTGTCCTTCTTTTGTCACCTTCCTTCCCTACACCAGGCAGTCCCTAGTCAGTTTAATCAGGGAAAGTGAGAGAATATTTGATTGGTGGGCAAATTGACAGCTGCTACCTTCACAAGGGAAAGATGTAAAACTTAAGTTCTGTCACATCCTGAAACACTTATCAGAAGATGTTTAGAACATCTTGCCAGACTTTCCAAAAAATAGCATCACTAAGGCTTACACAGCCTGGAGCCCTCATCCCTTTTTCTGAGGTGTCTGGGCTAGGACACAGCCTATGCCCCTTTGCCTGAGGTGCCTAGGCCACACGTAGGACTGCTCCAGAAGGTGAAGACCTCTTTAGCTTTCCATGATTGTTACTAGACTGCGTTCCTGAGCATCTCAGCTCAATATGGGCAAATACATTCATATCCTGGGAGGGCTGGGGGCTGGGAGTGGGGATGGGTTCTAGGATTTCCTGCAGATACTCAAATCCATGGATGCCCAAGTCCCTTATATAAAATTATGCATATTACCACACATCATCCTCATGTATACTTTAAATTATTTCTAGATTATTTAGAACCTCTAATACAATATAAATACTGTGTAAATAGTTGTTATACTGTATTGTTTAGGAAATAATGACAAGAAAAAGTCTGTACATGTTTTATACAAACACAACCATTCTTTTTTCCCCATATTTTTTATTCGTAGTTGGTTGAATTCATGTTTGCAGAGTCTACAGATATGGAGGGCCAACTGTATTTTCATATTGAACTGTTTCAGAAGAAATCCTGACAGAGACTTTAAAGGCCCTTCCATCCCCAGCCTGGACTAGCTTTCATTTGCAGTTGACCACAGCCACTACCCTTACCTTCCCTCACCATTCTCTGCTCTGGGCTCTTTTTAGTCTCCAGAGTTCAGGGCAAAAGGAACAGTGCTACCAGATGGCTACCTGGTTGAGAGACAGGCAGCTCTGGTAAGACTGATTGATGTCTGCAAAGGTCTTTTATCTCCTGGGACTTGAAAATCCTTTGTCCTGCTAGAGAACAGCTTTGGTGTCCATTTCTGTTTCTTTCCTTACTTCTGTTTCTTTTCAATCTCCTGTCTCACTCTTCATTCTTCCTGAGTCTCCTTTAACTTATCATTAACCTTAATCCCACCACGCACCACCCCAACACATGCTATCATATCATAAGGCATCACTTGTTCACAAGGTGCAGAGCAGAAAGCAGAAGAGCCTCCTGACTCAAGCCAATAAGTCTATACTTTGAGGTAACACGAGAGAAGCAGAAAACACCTTTGAAGAAACCTTTTCAGTGTCCCTTGAATCAAACTGAATTGCATTGTTCTAACCAGAGAAAGAAGTCACTTCCCCACTGGAGAGATGGGCAGGATATCATGCAGCACCAACTCCAGAACAGAGTCTTTTCAGTTCACAGACCAGTGACTAGGCAAACATGGGCCCTTTCCTTCCCCCTTTCAACCATTAAGAGTTCACATACCATCATTAGGGTTTATCTAGCACAGTGGGTAAGGGAGGAAGAACCCGCCTCGAGAGCTGGGTTTCCCAAGGCAAAGGGGCATAGGCTGTGTCCTAGCCCAGACACCTCAGAAAAAGGGATGAGGGCTCCAGGCTGTGTAAGCCTATCTGAGCATCACTTTCCCTATCAGGAAAGTCAGGACATTAGATTAGATCTTAAAATCCTTAGTGGCTAAGATAGCATAAGGATCTAGGGCATGAGCTGGCTGACTGGATGCACAGAACCCCATGAATGGGTCTTCATGAGTTTACTGTGGTGAGTAGCTTAGCTGGATGGAGTCTGTTAAGTGAGTCCTGGGCCAACTCACAGGAGGCCTCTCACACTTACCTCCTCCTGGGAAGAAGACTGTGGCCTATGTCACATGCTTGGAGCAGATGAGGACCTTAGGAGACAGGCAGAACAATGAGAATTAGACTGGGGATGAAGGATTCTCAGACAGGGAATCGAGAGGTAGGCTGGTGTAGGTGGTATTGTCAAAGGAAGGAGGTGAGTTGAGCCTAATACATGGAACATCCAAAGGCAATTCAGGCACAAGCCTAGAGTCACTGATGGGGTAGACCACTGAAGAGGGGTCCTGTAACAAAACCAGGCCAATCAGGCAGAGAGAATGCCTCTCTGTGCCCCAGTTCCCTTTGGTAGGAAGCCCCAAACTACACTGAGTCTGTCTGTTGAATCCTGAGTATGTCAGTGGGCAAGAGGGCTTTGACTTTGAAGATTTTTCAAGCCCAATGTTTCTCCCCACGACTGAGAAGGTCAGAAATTAAGGAAGACCATAAATGTCACATTTACAGTATTTAGTAAGAGGATCTGTACCCCAGCTAAATCCCAATCCTTTTTTTTAGTCCCTCGTCCTGGAACTTCTCAGTGAGTAGAATAGATGGAAGGTCTGGGGAATTTGGCCAGGGGGCTGTAGAGGCTTCTTACCACTCCTGATACACTGCTACTCTCTACATGGCCAGACCCCAAGACTGTTCCCTGGCAGGACAGACAACAGCAGCACAGTCTGCTTCCAGGGCTGACTCTAAGCTCCTCCCTCACTCTGTTCAGAAGCCTTGGAATCCTCTTTCTAAAGCTGACACACCTTTCCTGCTCCTACACCAAACCTTTACCCCCTGCCTCCCCAGCCTGTGCTACATCTCCCCACCAACTTACTGCTCCCTTCAGCACACCTAGATACAGAGCCTACCTCTCAAAATCCTTTTACCACCTCCCTTTCCTCCCACCCCACTGCTCTACCCTTCCAATTCCTATCTTCCCCAGGCCTGCCCCTCTGAATTTCCTGCCCTCCCCATCCCTCAGCCTTGGAAATTCTAGAGTGTAGGGGCCTTGACTAAAGCTCAGACAAGCCTATTTGTATAGGAGTAAACCTAGACTACTGGCCTCATCTAAAAACTGGTTGATACAGGATGAACAGGACCAGGCCAGGAACAGGAAGAAAGGCAACTACCTACCTTTCTTCTTGGCCATCACAGGAAACAGCACAGCCACTGCTAGCAGCAGGCCCAGCAGGAGCACAGCAACCCAGATCAAGGGACTGCTGAGGGACAGAAAAGAACAGGCTTAGCCCAGACTCCATGTGGAGTTGCTGGCTGGGAGCTTTGGAGAAGTGGCAAAAGGGTCACATTCTTAGTGAACCATGGTTGGGTTAAGAAGATGGAATGGATAGACTCGGGCAGGGCAGAAGAAGAACACGCTAGGACATACTGACTGAAGGTTCACCAGGATTAAGGGATCCCTGCTCAACTTTGATAGCGGGGTATGTGTCTGTATGTCCGGAAGTTCCCCAAGGGTGTGAGGAGACATCAGTTTTCTCCAATAATCCCCTTTGATTTAGTCTGGAGCTCAAATCAAGTCATTATCTTCACCACCACTCTTCTGAATCCAGTCTTTCTCCCCCCCCTCGGGAAAGAAGGTGTTTTATTTGGTAATATCATCTAAGCATCTAAGGAAAACAGGATATTATCTCAAATTCATTTCCTGGAACCCATCTTATCAGTACTTCCTGTCATCGTGTCTGCAGGCTCTGAGGAGAGGCCCTCAATCAGTCTGCCATTCTTCTGGGTCTCATCTTCCTCTGTCAGGCTGAGAACCAGGTCAAAAGAAGATGATTATTGAGTGTGTACCCATCATGGGCAGTCTTCAATACCCTGTTGAGATCCAAGGGAATGCAGACTTGCAGCCAAGAAAGGAGAGGTCCAGAAGAAGAAGCACAGAGAACGAGGGGTGGGCTGTCCTTAGGAGCCTCTCATTCTGTGGGCCAGGAGATGGCACTGACTCTGTATGTCTTTAGATTGGGGCAACCACCCATTCCCACTCTCTCCCCAGCACTTCTCCGTTGCTTGCTCCACCTTCACTCCTCTGGTCTTACCAGGCTGTCCGGTCTATGTAGAAACACCCACTGGGTCATCTGCGCCTCCTTTTCCTTCCCACCCCAGAAAAGTTTTCTCCAGCTCTCATCTTCAGTGGTGACCATGCTCTTCACTCTCACAGGTCTCAAGTGGAGCCCCCCACATACCTGCAGTTCTATAACCATCTGCATGCAGGCTGAGCAGTCCCCCTCCTGAGCTCTGTTCTCAAGAATAGAGAAACTCCTGGGCCAACCTGATAGGATGCCAAGAGCCATTCCAGGATCCTGAGACTCAGTTCTGGGACAAGGCTTCTGTCATCCCTTCACTGTGCTTGACTTCTGACTGCAGGACTCAGGGTTGGTTTCTCTAGGCCTGGAGATCTGTCTTGGGAACCCGGTCAGTCCCTCTAGACTGTCTGGAATTAGGCCCTGCCTTGTTCTCGAGAGCTTCACCATTCCCACTCTCCTGCCCGTGCTACACCAGGAACTGAAGAGGTGATACCCACTATCTTGCTGCACATGTCCTGCCTTCCTGGTACTTATGAGGGCAGCTTGACCACCCCTCTCTGAAGCTACGTGTTTGCCTGAGCTGCCAGCCACGTCCTCCCTTGGTACCATGCTCCACCTGCAGCCTGGAAGTCAGCCTCCACAGCACCTGCTTGCTGCAGTGAGTGGAGCCCCAGGAATCTGTCTCCCTACCCCTCTTCCCAGGGAGTCTCACCTTGTTGAAATTTGCTTTTTAAGGAGTTATAACCTTGAGTTTCATAAATAAGCGTGTCAAAGAATGAGGAGGACCAGGGATGAAGCAGATTAATATGAGTATATTTATAATATGAAATAACAATCACGGACTCGAGATAAGAGGGATTCTAATGAAATCTTAGTCTAGTCTCTTATTTAGAGGAAAAAGCAAGAAAGGAAAAATGCCTTTCTTAATTTTATTATTTGATGATTGGGTGGGTAGAGGAAGTGTTCAGCTGACAAATTATTTGAGAAGGAAAGATTCAAAAATTAACAACCATCAGTATCTGTAAAAGAAAACTAGTAGCAGTCTCTGCTTCAGGTAGCTGCTGACCATTTTCCTTCCAGAACCTTTTTTTTTAAACATTCTACCTTTCTTACAAAATACTTTTAGTATTTTAAGATTTTCTTTTAATAAATATTTACATACTAGAAAATTGTGGGCTATAAGAATAAAACCTGTAAAAGGAAAGTTTCTTTTTTTTCATACTGAAAGTAAGGTTGAGAATATTGGCTTAAAATATTAATGACACTTTTCCCATTTTTAAAACCAAAGTAATTGAAGTGGTTCAAGCACTGCATATGTACCCTGCCTGTAGGTGAGATATTCTAGATTCTCAGTGAAGACTTATAAAGTTAATTAAGACACAAATTCTGTAATTTTAAGCCATCAAAACCATTATTACAGGAATAAAAAAAAAACCTCTGGAAGCTATAAAAATTAATTCCATTTTTAATGCCCGTATTCAACTTTGTTTAAAACATTTCTAAGTAGAAAACAAAGTTAACCACAAGTTCGTTTTGATGAAAATGCTAGAAGAAGCCAAGGGACCCTGGGTTGGGAAGGAAGTCTGCTCTGCTGTGGTGAAACCTGCTTGTGTGGAAGGGTGAAGGAGATGGTTTTCAGCTGATTTATCTCAGACTTTCCAAAAGTTTTGTTTTCTGTTACCTGTGGAGCTGTCAAAGGATATCTCTTCCCAATGCCTCCTTTCCAGGGTCTCCTGCTCCTAGAGGACACAGGGCTCAGGCAACAGGTGGGGGCAGGAAAAGCAGGGCAGAGGGTGGTGGCTGACCTGGGATAAATTATCCCAGGAAGCATGTCTCAGAAAGTGAGCACAGTCTGGGGCCCAGTGGCTCTCTCCACCACACAGCTCTGATCCCCAACATCCTCCTCCTGCAAAGTAACCATTTCCACCCATTGCAGGCTCTCTCCCAGGTAGGTGAGAAATATGTGCCTGTCCCATGGGGCTCTGGAATCCACAACTGAGGATGCCAGGGACTGGCATCCCTCTGGCAAGAACTGGCACCACATTTTCTGAGCTTTGGCATCCTGGAGCCAGTAGTGGCACTGCACCAGAATGGAGTCCCCCTGGGTACCTGCAGCATCTCAAGAAGGCTTCCAGCTGGCATGGGAAGGAAAGGGGGTAAGAATGCTGGGCAGGAGTTGGAGGTGCCTACTAGCCTACCTCCTGGCATCTGGCACTGTGGGTGTGGCACCCACAGCAGCACCAGTTACTCCTGGGCATGGGGCTGAGCATAGGGCCCAGAGATGCAGCTCCTTTTGAACTGTATCTTCTAACCCCAGGAGCAGGATGGGGCCCACAGCTGGATAGAGAGATGACAGCATTGCACTTGCCTGGGCACTGGCACCATATTCTCCTGTAGGCAAGAAACTTCTGCCTCAGACAGTAACAAGGGGCTGAAGTAGAAGGCAAGGACCAGTAGGCACCTCTAGGAGTGAGGATAAGGAACTGCCTCCAGGGATAGGGGTAGGCAAGGCAGGGTGGGAAGGCCAAGGAAAAGCAGAGGTCTGGGGAGATGGAGTCCAGCTAAGGATGAGGGGGAGGAGGATCGTGGGAGGTAGAACACAAGAGAAGAAGAAAGATGATCTTCAGGTCTTCTGAACATGGAATCTGAGAGTGCAGAGCTGTGAAGGAAGAAGACAGAGCATCCTACACCTGGCTCAAAGTCACTCTGACTATGAATTCTTCGTGTGTCCCAGTACTTACCCAAGCTTTCAAGAGATTGTCCTCCCTGCAGTATAATCTCAAACAAGAAGTTTCACCTTGATGATGTACTCTGGACTGGATCTTTCTTCATTGATTGTCCAGGATACTCTAGACCCTTTCCAATTGGATTCATGGTCTTCAGTTCTGAGAGACATGATTTTTGATAATTGCTTCTCCATTTTCCCCCATCACCCTGTTTTTCTGCAACTCCTTAATTAGTTCGATATTAAGTCATGTATTCATCTCCTTTTTATATCTTTTCTCTCTCATTTTCCATGGTTTTGTCCATTTTGTTCTACCTTCTAGGAAATGTCCTCATTTTTTTTCATACCTTTTATTATTGTCTTTCAAAGTTTTAAAAATATTTTTAATTTTCATGATTAGATATGTTTATTATTTTGGGGCATTTAAAAAATTTATATCATACTATTTTGTGTTATGAATGCTCTATATTCTCTGTTGGAAGACAATTCTCCATGAATATTTTCACATTGTTCCCTCTCCCTGTCAATCTCCTCTGTGAGTAATAAATCCAATGAACCACTGGATTCAGACGCCGGGGCAACACCAGTGGTCAGAGAGACTAGAGTAGTCATTGCAGTGAGTTGGAGTGGTGCATTGCCCTGATCTGGAGGGTAAGACCTAGGAAAAGGAGGAAAAGCCATCCTCCCTCCCTGCTCTACCCTCCCTCCTTTCTTCTCTTTTTCCTTCCTTCCTTTGGGAGCAAGGAAGGTGAAATACCTGTCATGTGAATATTCAACCATCATAAATTTATATAAACAACTAGCTACCCTTCCTTCCTTCCTCGTATCTTTCCTTCCTACCTGTCCTCTTTTCTTCATATTGCACAACTTTAGTCCCTAGTTCTGAAGAGGAATATTGGTTATAATACATATCTTAGAGGAAATGGAGGTAATGTCTTAATTTCTTACGAGTGTAAAATAATGATGAAAATTCTCATGTCATATAAATGTGTATCAGATAATATATGCATATTAAGAGACAAATGGAGAAGCTCTGCATTGTCCATTTCCTGCCTTTCAGTTACAGTACTACTTATTAGATTCAGAAAGGTATTATTTTACCTGAGGGTTCTGGATCAGGGGTTGTTAGTGAAATGTCTTAGTAACAAAGACAAATAGTTCAATGGAACTTGCACTCTTACTAAATTGCTATCAGTTTAGAAGAATAAACTTAATTAGTAGGGTAAATTAACTGCAAAAAAATTTAACCTGTTGGCTTTGAATTTTTTTTAACTTTAATATAAAGTTAGTGGTCTCTTTTCATACAATGCTGAAAATTGAGATACATTAACAAGACTTTCATCAAACCCCACTTACTTTAAATTATTGTTGAGGGTTTGTTTTGTTATTATGTTAGTTCTATTGAAACATGGGGTAACACTTTTTTTTTTTGAGTTGGAGTCTCACTCTGTCGCCCAGACTAGAGTGCAGTGGCCGCTCCCGGCCACCGCAGCCTCGACCTGCTGGGCTCCGGCGATCCTTCCACCTCAGCCTTCCAAGTAGCTGGAACTATAGGCGTACGCTACCACGCCCGGCTAATTTTTTTGATTTATTGTAGAGATGAGGTCTCGCTTGCCCAG
>CAUYQG010239406.1:0-30725 GCA_963574415.1 Tarsius wallacei | reverse complement strand
TCTATTTCTACATCTTTATCTCGAGTGATTTTAAGGAGTTGGGTCACACAATTGTGGAGTTGGCAAGTCCAAGATCTGCAAGGCCAGCCAGCAGCCTGGAGAGCCAGGGAAGAGCGGACACTGCATTCTGGGTCTAAAGGCCGTCTGCTAGCAGAACGCCCTCTTCCTCAAAGGACCTCAGCCTTTTTCTTTGGGGGCTTTCCGCTGGCTGGGTGAGTCCCATCCACATTGCGAACGAAATCTGCTTCACTCAAGGTCTACTGCTTTCAATATCAATCTCATCTAAAGAACATCGTCTCAGCAATATCTAGATGTGTTTGACCAATTATCTGGGAACTGTCGCCTAGACAACTGACACCTAGAGTTAGTCATCAACATGTACAAATGTATAACATATAGAATAACACACACTAATCTTCACTGAGCACATATTATGCGCCAGGCACCATTATCTCACTGAATGATTCCTAATTATGATTTTAGTATAGTACTGGCCACAAAAATACAAATGAATGGTGTTTTCAAGTCCAGAAGACAATTCAGAGCAGAGGGAAGGAAGGGGGCTTGGCACCAGGCAGACCTGAGTTCAAGTCCTAACACTGCCAAGATCTAACTTGGGCAGGTTACTTAATCTCTCTAAGTCCCCCTTTCCTCAACTGTAAGACAGAGTTAAAAACAGTGCTTACCGCATCACCACAGCACGTGGTGAATAAACACTTACTGGCCAAATGAGTGTTGAGGGGATCTCCAGAGTTGAGATAATTTACCTAAGTCCCCATGTGGCTGGCACGTGAGGAGGACAGGTGACTCTGGCTGCCTTTGCCTTGTGATTGGTCGCCGTTTATCATCTGGGGAGGTACCTACCAGGGACTCAGGGAAAGGTGTGACTTTCCAGAAGGTCTTGCCTCTAGTGGCTAGGACTGAACAGAAACCTCTGTGGCTCTACTGGGCTGTATTTCCCTGACTTCCTTGGCATTACACTCGGCAGCCAGTCCTCCACTGCTTAAAGACTCCTTTCTTGATGCTCTGGCCGAGGCAGACTTGCAGGGTGCCATCTCCAGAAAGCAGATAAGGTGGCTGGAGCCAATAGTTTCCTTCGTCTCTGCCAGGACACTGCTCCCCTTTGACAGCTCTGTTGTCAGCCCTGTCACATGGTATGCAAGGTACTACCTCCTAAGGGACAGTAGCTGCCTTCCCAACTCTGACACTGGCTGTGCGACCTTGGTCAAGTTTCTTAATCTCTCTTATTCCTCAGTTTCTTTATCTGTAAAATGGGAATACTATTGATGCTCACTTAAAAGGATGATTAATTGTTTGAATGAGTTCATATGTGTCAAGTACATAACAACATATATGTACATAGTAAGGGCTTAATACATGGTAGCTGTTATGATCCCCATAGAGTTGATTACAGATGGAGATAAGTGTCCTGAAAAAAACCAACGGGATACTTTGACAGAGACACACACAGTGACCTGGGACCACTTAGAAGGGCAAATCAGGGGAAGGCCCACTGAGCTGGTGACATTTAAGTTAAACACTGAAGGATGAGAAGGGGAGGGAATAAGAAACGGCGTTTGTGAAAACTCAGAGACCCCAGAAAACTTGGCATGTGCATGTGATGAAGAAAACCCACACAGTCAGAGCGAAGGGAGGGACATGGCACAGAGATGGACACTCAACAGCGTTTGCTGCATGTCCGATGCTGTCTGGGCACCTTATGCACGTGACTTGTCCAGTCCTCATGACGATGCCAGGAGGCACCCTCACAGCCTAGATGGGTCATGTCATGACTGCTCATGCTTCACTTCCTCTGGTTCCCTCTAGAATCCAGCAAAGACTGAGCATGGCCCTTCAGATGCTGTGAGATAGAGTTGAGCATAACCTCTTGTTCGTTTGTTTTTGCTGTCTGCCTTAAGTAGTACAAAAATATATTTTTCTTATCAAAACTTAATATGGTAAAGTAAAAGTTCTCTTCTCATAGTCCCCCTGCCTTAACATCCATTTCACGTGCCTCACAGAGGTAATGATGCAGTCAACTTGCTGTGAATCTTCCAGATACTTCTATAAATGTATCCATTTATGTACAAACTTAAAGATGGCATAAAACTGCAGAAAATGTGTGGAATTTTTAAAATAAATATAAATCAAACTCTACAGTACGTACTGTTCTGTGACTTCCTTTTTTCCATCATCATGTTTTCCATGTCGGTATACATCGATTTACATTAATTTATAAGTTGCTGCAGAATATTCGGCACCATTTCTTGAATGGTGAACATTTAAGATATTTCTAATTTTTCACTATTATAAATAATGTTGCAACAAACACTTATCAGTCAGGGTCCAATCAGAAAAACAGAAACCTCCTCAGGTACTTAAAACAGAGGGGATTGATTGCAGGGGACTGGGCACTAAGGGGATGGAAACTTGAGAGGCCCACTATACTGGTGAGGTAATCCAGAGAGCAGAACAGGATGACGCTACCACTGTCAGCTTCCAGATGGAAGATGGAGGAGAAAGTGGTGTCCCAGCATAGAAGTCAAGGCCCTGTGTTGGGAGCCAGGACCACAGGGTGCTCTGGGAGAGAGCGGAGAGACCCTCAGTCTCTCTTTCCCTGAACTCTGGTCTCCAATGTGCCTCCCACAGGCAATCTTTACAGAAGTCCATGGCAAGGAATCCTGCGAAGTGTAGTTCCCTGCCAAAGAGCAGAGCAGGGAATGCCTTAGATAGCAACGGGCCTACAGATGGCTTCATGCAGGCCTCTTGGTACAATTGCTTGTGTTTTTCTAGCACAAGTACCAAGAAACAGAATAGCTGAATCCTGAGGTTCATGTAAGTTTTAACTTTAATACACACTGCCAAATTGCTGCTCCGAGTGATTGCACAAATGCACACTTCCACTAACATGTATAGGTGTATAGGTGTACCCATTTTCCAATGCCCGTGCTAGCCTGCAGTAATAACAAATGCTTTCATTTTGTCAATATGATTGGCATCCACATTAACTTTGCCCCCACACAGCCATCACCAGATGAACCAGTCCCTGGGAGAGCTCTGACACTCTATCCTACCCCAGGAAAAAGCCAAGACAGGGCTTTAGAACTTCTTTTAAAACCCAACTCTGGGGGTCCAGAGTTCACACCAGGCCCTTCTGTCTCAGGCCATCTTTGTCCCCAGAGGCTTGTGAGTTAGAGGATCTCTGTTTTCACGATGTCCTGAGTCCCTTGAGGGGTGAGTACGAGGTGTCCTTGGCAGTTCTCTGGAATCCTCACTGTCTCATGGCATCTTACCTGCCCAGACCTGGCCACAGCGGTTTTCAGTGGCCACCAGAGGATAGAGCAGGTATAAGGAGTGGAAGGCAGTGGTCAGTGTATTCAGAAATTGTCAGCCAAAAAAATGCGGGCTCTGCTCCAGCTTCCGTCATTATGTGATCCCTGGCAACCTGCTGTCTTGGGTCATGTGGGCCACTGAATACACAGAGGGGCAGACGGTGCTACCCAGGGAACTCCTGCTGCCAAGGTTGGAAGAGCCCCCAGACTCATCCAGCACAGACCCTCTCATTCCACAGGAGGGAGACCCAAGGCTCAGAGAGGGTAACGCATCTGCCTAATTGCCCAGCAAGGGCTGGTGGTAGAGTCTGAACTAGAGTCTCCACAGTGGGCTGAAAAATGCACCCTCTCTTCCCACATGGATCTAGATTATCCAGGCAGGCCTCAAATGCCATCCCAGTATCCTTATAACACAGAGGCAGAGGGAGATTACAGACAAAAGAGGAGGAGGCACTGTGCCCACAAGGGCAAATGCTGGTGCAAAGCAGCCACAGTTGAGGAACTGTTGGCTACCAGAGAGGCATGGCAGGGACTCTCCCGCAGAGCCAGCCCTGCCAACACCCATGGGCCCCGAGATACCGATTTCAGATTCCCGGACTCCAAAACGGTGAGACAATGACTTTCTGTTGTTTTAAACCCACCAAGTCTGTGATCACACGGTACAGCTACCACAGGCAACCGATACACTCTGTCTGCTAGTTTCTCATTCTCTGTGCTAGCTTCCTCTTGAGGCTTTCCTTAACTACCTACTTCCACGGTCCTCTGAACAAACAAGGCCAGAGTGGGCTTTGAATTTACCTTTGGCTGCCCTGACCTCAGGACCCAGCCTAGACCTTTTCGGCTGGCGACTCCCTCCCTGCCCATCACTCCACAGGCTCAGGCTGTGCAGTGAGCCCGCGTGCTGAGCTGGGGATGGATGTCCTTGTGGCTACTCAAAGACCGGCGGTTGTTGGGCGTTGGGAAGGGAAGTGCCCAGGACCAGGGCTTGAGGGACTCCTGGGGTCTGTTCTCAGTTCTGCCTCTAATTTCTATGTGACCTTGGGCAAGGACATTTGCATTTCTGAACCACAGCTTTCCCCAAGCACAAAACAAGGAGGTTGATTAGATCATCGTCCCCGAGGGGTGGACCACGTGACACTGTGGCATCTGAAATGATTTCAGGAAGTAGGATGGCTAGTCATTAGACGGCACTGAAATGCAGTCAGAATTATTCCCTTTCCAGCTCTGAGTCAGTTCTTCAAGGAAAAGGCTCAGCTTGATGCTAATGTCCTTTTAACCTCTTTCAAATGGGTTGCTCTCCCCTGTGTCAATCCTGGAGCACACCTCAGCTGGGGATCACAGCCAAGCATGCCTAGCTGTTTCTATGATGTCTGTACCTTACGGTTACTGTCTATTTTGGCTCAGCATACTTGCTTTCCATTTACAGTAGTGCATCAGTCAGGAAAGGCTAAGTTGCCTCCTGGTAACAAACAACCTGACTAGCTCCACGGCTTAGTACAGCAAAGTGTCTTGCCCCTCCCCGTCTCTGCTCAGAAACCTGCGTTCTCTGTCCCCCTCCCTGTATTTCTTCCTCAGTTGTCCATCTCAAGATCTCAGAGAAAAGACAAAGGATGTTAAATACTTTTGTCCTCCAGGTAATGCCCTCTTGCTGGTCACCAGCAGCCTCCACACCTGGCTGACTCCTTTCCCCCAAGGCTCCCTGCTCCTGAAATCTGACAGGAGACCATGCTTTGGACAGAAGAGGCTGTGTGTTATTTTGAGAGGGGCTCCTGGTTGTTAGGATCTGCTTCTGTCCGGATTCAGGAAGAACTGTGATCAGGGCAGGGCCGACTTGGAGGACAGCAGAGGCAGAAAAGCCATAGAAATCTGGCCCCTCTACCTGATGACAGGAGCATGGAGTGTTGGTTTCTATGTCAGCTGTGACACGGAACCACAAGCCAGTGGCTCGAAACTTCACAAGTGTATTCCTGGGTGCCTCTGCAGGTCCAAATCCACCTGGTCTCACTGGACTACACTCAAGACCCCAGGGCTACCTTCCTTTCTAGAGGCCACCCACGCTTCATTGCTCCCGACCCCGCTTTCTAGTTCCAAAGCCAGCAGTGGGGGTGAGCCCTTCCCCATCACAGGCCTCTGATCTCCCCTTTCACCTCCCTCTTCCACTCCGAAGGACCCTGTGATTTCGCTGGACCCACTTGATACTCTGGGAGCCTCTTCTTGTCCAAAGGGCAGCTGACAAGGAACCTTACCCACCAGGACACATGTCACCATTTTCACGGGTTCTGGAGACAAAGACACGGGCGTCTTGGGGGCCACCATTCTATCTTCCACACATTATCCCAAAGAGTACTAATGACTCACTTGAGGCAGAGTTAGGGGCCCCCAGTGCTCCTTCCACTATCTCATTGTCTTCAGTGCCTAAGGCAGTTATCAGCAGAATGGTTAAAAGCCCGGGCTTTGGGGTCAGATGGCCTGGGGACGTGGGCTCAAGATCTATCTCTCCCTTACTGGCTGTGAGAATATGGGAATGTACTGAAACTCTCTGTATGTCCGTTGCCTTATCAGTTCGATGGGGAGAATAGTACCAGCCTTACAGGGTGAACACTGAAATGGGCAGACCCAGGAAGAGAGCTTAGCTGTGTTTCCAGACATGGCACCAATCAGTGGTGTTGTTAGTGCGATTTATAATAAGACCTCATGTTTGATCCTCATAAAATGCCTTGTGAGGAGAGTATCAGGAGTATTATCACAGCCATTTGGCAGATGTGGAGATTGAGGCTGAGAGCGCTCACACGACCAGAGGGAGGCTCCTTAGCCAGCTGGTGTCGGTGACTTCGGTCAGGAACAGGGTCTACGGACTTTTAAGTCATGACTCCTGCCATGTGGTTTAATTCCTGGACATGGCCTAAGGAAGATGCTCGTCTTATTTCTTTAACCCTACACTGGAGGAGAAGATGCTTTAGTCTTTTCAGAAGTAGCTTTTGGTCCTCATGCGCAGTCTTCAGCTGAATTCTTCATGCAGAATCCTCAGAGACGGAGCTTCCTGGCTTCTCCTCATACAGACGTGTGTGGCTTTACCAAGGTGATGCACCTTCATGCTCTTTAAAGCAACTATGAGGTCTCTCTGTCCATGTTCACCCCAAGGCTCCTGCCCTCCATTCCTGCAGCACTCGAGGGAGCCCTCATGGAATTATATAGACATGATCCCTACTAGGGGTGATTGTATCTTTAGGTAGGGCAGAGTGCATTTATGTGACCATTTGTATCCCATGGTAGCTACTAATTTTCTTTGAGGACTGAGAAATTGTGACATAAAGACATTTTGAGCTGTTGGGTTGTGAGTATTGGCATATTTTCAGGGGGCTTGAAAAATAGCATCTCTTTTTCTTGCCTGAGTTCAGAACTAAGCGAACTGGGGCGGGTTGTGGAGTCAGAGAGATAAAGCTCAAAATGTGGTTGTTCTTGCTGGCGAAGATGGATTGAGTGTTGCTTGACTGTGGTGCTGAATGGACATAGAGATGCTCCCACCAGGCCCAAGGGCAGGCCTGCCACAGCACCTGGAGCACAGAGCAGGTGGCAGCCCTCTCTCTTCTGGTAGCCGCCCCAGGAAAGAGGGTGCCCAGCCCCTCGAGTCACTGCTCCTGGAAGAGAGGTGTGGAGAGTGTTCCAGATGGAATGTGGGTGAGCGGGAGGCACATCCTCCCCTACTAGTGAGACAGGAGTGAGACAGGATGCTCGGATAACCAGTCCCAGCTGCTCTCCAGGCTGGTTCCCCATGCCTGGCCCAGGCAGCATGTATACACTGAAGACAGACAAAACTGCAGTTTCTGTGGACAGACCTTCCCACTGAGTCTCACTAGTTTACAAGACTGTGTCCTCACCTTTGTACCCAGAATGCCTAAAAGGTCCTAGGACCCAGCGCGTGTTCAACAGATGCAAGACCTCCCATCTCCCTGCTGAGGGACATGTCCTCACTCTACAAACGCATAGCAATTGCTTCTATACAGGAACGACAGAAGCCCACAGGGAAGTGGGCCATATTTGTCTTCACAGCCAGCAGAGGACCCAGAACGGAATCTTGTACATGACATTTTCACAAATCCCATGGAACCTCTGTCAGAAAGGACCAATGGCTGAACACTGATGTGATCACACAGGCTCCGGTGTCCGCCTGGCACCAGGCTGGGGCAGGTTCGGTGGAGCAGTGTGGGGATGTTTGGGTGAAAGATGTCTGTATGCTTAATCTCTGTGAGGGAACAGAGGGGACATAGGGTTGGGCCGAGGAAGAGCAAGAGAGCCCCATAGCCCTCAGACCAGCCCATGGGGCACAGGTTTCGTTCTTCAGTGTCACTTACAGGGGATCAAGGGACACTCCCTTCGGTTGCTGGGGACTTGGACCAGGCCAGCGGGCTCCCTGCAGCCGAGGCTGACCCAGGAAGAGTGACACCTGGGCAAGGCGTGGTCACTCCCTCCATGCCTGCCACAAGGGCCCTCTGTTCTGCCCTGAAGTGTCTTCGTCTCTGCCACCTCCTTCCTTTCCTCGATGCTTTAGTCACACCCACCTACCTGCAGTTCCCAGCAGACCTCGTGCTTCGTCAAGGCTGGGTGTGTCTGGAATACCCTTTCTTCTGACTCAGCCTCAGTTTTCACAACTCAGCTTAGGCATCACCTCCTCTTGGAAGGCTCCCAGTCCCCGGGCTGGTTAAAGTCACCCTCTGTACTTAAAGCACCTGCTCAGCGCTTGCCAGGCGAAACCGCAGTTTCTGTGGACGGACCTTCCCACTGGGTCTTGCTAGTTTACTGTGCCCTCACCTGTGTACCCAGAGTGCCTAAAAGGTCCTGGGACCCAGCAGGTGTTCAGCAGATGCAAGACCTTCCATCTTTCCAGCGAGGGCCATGTCCTCACTCCACAAACACCTAGTCATTGCTTCTGTACAGGAATGCCAGGAACTCGTGGGGTAGTGGGCCATGTCTGTCTTCCCAGTCAGCAGAGGACCCAGAATAGAATCTTGTGCATTACATTTTCTCAGGAAACACTGTTTTAAAACAAGAGCCTATCTTCTCTAGCCCGAATTGCTTCAGCACAGGATCCAGAAGCCTGGGGTACCTGGGCAGGTATTGTTGGCTGTGGGGCCAGCAAGGTCTATAGGAGGCACTGGAAGTTGTCTTAGGAAAGGGAGTGGCAAAGGTGATGCCCTTCAGGACTTGCTTTTATGTGTCCCATGGAGGAATTACTCAGGGTTCCTTAGAGATAGATGGATCTGGGACGATTAGACCTGTGAGGACTTTGAGGGTGGCAAGGCGGGGGACAAGAGGGAGGGAGAACAAGGGACTGGAGACAGTTGGACATGGCCACTCCCCTTGAACTTTGTTTCGTGGAGATAGCAAGTCATCCTACAAGTGCTCAGAAAGACTGCAGCAGCAATAGGTGCCAACCCCAGAGCAACGTGGAAGTCTGGACACAAATGTCCCTTGGTCCCCTGGCTGGGACACACAGTTTGCATGGAGGTGAGATCTGACAAGCAAAAGAGAACCAGGGGCTTCAACCAGCCATGTGGGAGAAGTAAGTTCCCTTATATTGTTCCAGGAGAGGAGGAAGATCACAGGCAGCGCACCTTTCATCAGGCTGCCCTGAGTGACCAGCTTCAGATACCTTCCCTTAGCCGGCCGCCCAAGAGCCTAGTTCTAATCAGGGTTAGGCTTCTCAGAGACTGGGATGACCTGGGGTCAAATCCAAGCCATCATTATTTACTTGGCACTGATCTCTCTGCCCCTCCTGTCTGTGTGGGGACGTCTTAGATTTTTTTCACCAGGCTCATGAAGAGTCTTGGTTGCTGTGCTGGGGTAGAGATGTGATGATGAGCCAGGTCCTGTCTCTGGGGGCTGTGGCCGGTTGGAGAAACATGTGTCATGATAATGGTACCAGCAGTGATCACTGTATGTTTGAGGATATATGTTTGAGCCAGCCATGGGCTGGCTGTTACCACATTTATTCCTCTGACGACACTATAAGAAATACTGATAATATCCCCATTTTCCCCATGAGAACACTGAGACTCAAAGGACCTAGATACCTATTCAAAGTCACCACGTCGAGTAGATATACAAGGGCAGATGTAAATCCCAATGTGTGCAGCTGCAGTGCCTGTCTTCTAGGCCAATGATTCTCAACTGGGGGTGGTTTACTCTCCCAGGTTCCCCAGGAGGTATTGACAATGTCCTGGAGATGTTTGGGTTGTCACCATGTGGCAGGTGGGGTGGCCGCTGGCACTTGGGGTGCTGCTAAATATCACGAGTACACAGGACACCCCCACAAGTGAGAGTCAGGCCCCATGTCAAGAGAGCCAAGGCCAGGGTGCTACCCCAGTCGTCCCCGTCCTTGGTACCGAACCCCTGCCTGCTGCCACTCAGCTCAGTTCCTGAAAGTTCTGTCCACAGCACCCATTGCTTTTGATTTCTGTTTATCTCCAAGAGATGTCAGTTGTCAGCTGTCCCTCATGCTAAGTTGCTCATGGGTGAAGACCTTGCTTGCCTCGCCTGCCACTCTATCCCCAACACTGGTACCGCTCTAGGACGTCATAGATGCTCAGTGAACACAAGTCGAGTGAGTAGATGGGAAGGTGGCATACCCATTACACAGCCGTGCAAGGTCATGAGAACAGGCCGGCAAGGACAGAGCTGAAGCCCGGGTCTCTCTAGGTCCAAGTCCCCACTCATAACCTTGAGTCACAGGGTCAGTACAGTGCAGGTGACAGACAGAGGACAGTGGATAGAACCCGTCTGTGTCCCTCCAGAACTCAGAGTCCAGCGAGGAGAGAGATGGTCTGTGAGTGTTAGGGTGTGATGCCAGATTCAGACTGAGAAAGAAGGGCAGAGGAGGGTGGGAAGGACCTCAGGCTCAGCCACCCCAGCATGTGTGAGTTGGGGAGGACTTGGTGGAGAGTTGCCCAGATAGTAAAAGAATGGCCCAAAATGGCCAGAATCAGTCTTTCTTTTTAGCAAAGACGACAAAGTCACATTTATCCTCTCCCAGACCTCGGCGACTTTGGGCCTCTCATGGTTCCCAGAATAATGGCCAGTGGCTCTGAACACAAATTCAAGTCCTAGAAGTGCCCTAAACTCAAGTGCCAAGCCAGTTCCGATGGGCAGATCCTAGCTGGGCAGCAGTGGGCTTGGGCCTGACCCTGTGGGGCCAGTGTGGGACTGATTCTGGGACCCAGGATGGGGGAGGCTAGTGGGGGAGGGATAGGGGCTGGGGCTCCAGGGGCAGAGGGAGAGGAAAGAAGGAACAAAAGGGCAAGAAAAGGAAGGCGGAAGGAAATGTTGGTGGCAGAGCAGGAAGGAGGCTAGAGAGGGAGGGGGGAAGACAAGGAGGGAGAAAGAGGGGGAGATAGGGAGGGAGAAAGTGGGAAGTGGAGGAGGGAGAAAGGGAGGGGAAGGGAAAGAGGGAGCGGAGAGACAGAGAGAGGGAGAAAGGGAAGGAGGGAGGAGGGAGGAAGGAAGGAGACATGGGGTGACTGTAACAATGGAAAATACTCCCTGAGTGTTTATAATTTCCTCAAATTGTGTGAAGTTCTTCAAATGAATAGTCACCTTTAATCCTGAAAATGATCCTATGAGGGCAGATATTTTATTGTGAACTTTTTACGAATTAAAAAACCCCAAGTACAAAAAAAGAGAAAGAACAAGCTCTAACATTCGACAGCAGAGTGGAATGAACACAGTTAGCAAAAACGCACCAGATATTTCAGAGTTGCTCGAGAGAGGAGCTGAATGCCCCGACACCGAGAAAAGATAAACACCCGAGGTGACCGACACCCAAACACCCTGACTTGATCATTATACAGTCTACGCGTGTAACAAAGTATCACGTGTACCCTTTGAATATGTACACAATTATGTGTCAACAAACTTGAAAAAGAAATCCAAGGCCCAGAGACCGTAGCCCCCGTGACTCAGACACACAGCAGTAAGAGAAGGGTGGGTGAGAGAGTTGCTATGGAGGTGGGGGTGGGTAGGAGGACAGGGAAGCACAGAGCACGTCCCCCCTGGGGTCTGTCATAGTAAAATCCTGGGATGGGCAGGAGGGCCACTAACTGGCCCATGCTCTTAGGGAGCCCAGTCGCTCGGTAGGACCTCAGGCAGCCAAGGAGAACTGGGTTTGAACGGACTTTGCTGGCAGGTTGTACTGGGAATCCTTCGTGACACTTGAGCCCCAGGAGAACTGAGATGCCATTGTAAGTATTTATAATTCCTTCTTGAAAGGAAACACACAAGAGCCACAAAAATGATCCAGGTCTACGGTTTTGTTATGCTCGGGGCAAGGACAACAAAGGCACGGAGAGAGAAAGTTGATGGAACGTACAGATGGTCTCCCTATGTGCTGATGCCCACAGCCACGCTCCCAACACTGGACTCCAGGATGGCCCCATTTTGAGGGTGTGTGAGACCCCCTCTTACTAAAGAGGATACCGGCTCAGAGGGAGGAAGCCCAGTTAGTGAGGTGCTAAGAATTGAACTTGGGCCTTTTATTTCCTATCTCTGGCTTTTTCCTGGGTACCGTACTCAAAGGCATGCTTAATTTTCCTTAAATGAAATTATTTTTTTTTCCAACTTGACTCCCCAGGATGAAAAGTTCTGTGAAACAAGACTCTGGCCTATTAATCATGAAGAGAAGATGAATGTTAGGATCAGTTTAAGATTTGCTGATGTCAAATGACCCTTCAATAATTGTTTATAAAAGAGCTTTAAAAAAAAAGTTGGTTCCCAAAAAAGTAGCATGCGATCTCTTAGGAACAAATTAATGGAAGCACGCAGTGGTGTTCTTGGAAATCCCTTGGATAAATAACTTCGTACATGCTGTTCCCTGTGAGCCCACTTCACCTGGGCTACATCCTGTTCCTCTCCCGAATTCAGCCCAGCTGCGGTCTCTTCTCTGAGCTGGGTTGCCTTTCCATCCCCTGTCCTGGCACTACCTCCCTCACCTTCAGTTTCTGTGGGTTTTTCTTTTTGTGCAATCCTGCAGCCCTTCCCGTCTCTACCCCTTAGAAAACAGGCTCTGTGGGGCTAGGTCTTGGTGTTTCTTGACAGTAGCTGGGTCCTCAGCACACCACCTGGCTCACAGGAGGTGCACAGTTAATACTCATGGGATGAATGCACAGGTCTCTGACCCTCAAGCCCAGGCTGATAAGCCCTCACCCTGTGGGTCTCTCTTCTGTTGCCCGTCTCTCCCGCTAATATTCCAGTCCCGGCACACAGAGTAGGGACTCTGCAAGAGTTTGTCAGATAAATCAAGGAGCGATGGAAATATTGTTTGATAAAACCTGCTTTCTGTAGAAATGGAATGTGATGTCCTGTAAAATACCTCTTACCCTGTCCATAAAGACTGTGGAGGGGTGGCGGGGGGTGGGGGATTTACAGTCTCTACACTGAATGCTCTTTCACGATGCTTCTGCAGACCATAGAGGCCAGGGGACACCTCCACAACCAGGTGGCAAGAGTAAAAATGTTGATGCCCAGCAGTCAATGAGCTCTTAGGTAGTTAGGCCAGGCACAGTGCCAAGGCCATGGTCTATATGAACTCATTTAATTTTTGCTTGAAGTAGCTCTAGTTAGTATCCTCTTTCAGCAGATGAGAAAACTGTGGTGGTCACGTAAGTAGAACCCTGTGCATCTGTACGGACATGCATGGGAGATTTTTTGGCTGCCCAGGAGAAGAGTGAGATCACGTGAAGGGGAGAGAGGCCATCAGACAAGAGCTACCCTCCTCTCCTTTGTCTACAGCACATCAAATTCTGTGAATATTTTATATGTTGGGCTTCTGGAAAAGATTTATTAGAGGGGAAGAGTTTTGTCTAGCTAGAATAAAAGGCTTATAAGTTTTGTAAATTGATGTTTTCGTTCTACAACTAGAAAGACTAAGGTTTGGGAATGTTAAGTACCTTGGCAGTTATCGTCAGTGGTAAAGCCAGGTCTAAGAGTCTCGACCCCGAATGGTCCAGGCATCTGTTACTTCCCTGTTTTGTCCCCTGCCCAGGGCCCTCTTTGAGGACCCTTGAACCTGGTGCATGTGTTGACCAAGACACTTCTTTCCCAGAGCTTTGGTTCAGAGGTGTGTCATGAGAAATACCGAGGGAAGCAAGGTATGTCACAAGGCGACTTTGGAAGTGTTGGTCTCCTGGTGTTGTGGGAGAGAGGAGACAGAAGGTCAAGGCTGAGGATGGGCAGGCAGGAGGAGGAGATTGCTGAAGGATCTGGACAAGGCTAGGGTGCATGGAGTATGCCAAGGCAGGCAGGTCCCTGGCCCTGCAGTGAAAAAGACAGCAATAGCACTCCTCCTTGGATATCTGGCCTGCAGCACCCTCACCAGCTGAGCGCTGCTCTCTCGCTGTCTCATTTAATGCAGAGGGGAGTCAATTCTCTCCTTCTCTGAGAGGAAACAGAAATTCACACCACTGGGAAGAGGCAAGGGGATGCAGCTAAGGCCTATCTGGAACCCAAGCATGTTCTCTGAGCTCCTCGACCACACTGGAATTTTTGATTCTCCCAGGGTCTCAGGCACCCCAGCTTCCTTGCACCTAGTGGCCTTGCTTGGGACTAGGTCAGGCATGTGCAAGGGTCCTGACCCCAGCTCAGGGACACTGGGAAAGTCTTGAATTAGACCTCCCTCCTGGGCAGCTGCGCCAAGCTAGGGTGGTTCAGCCACCAGCACCTGATGCCTAGGAGTCACCGTTTTTACTGTTGCCACCTCATCATTGATGTGTCACTAGGACTCTGTGGTCTGCGGCCTTGAAGAAACTCAGAAGGAAACATTTCCAGAACCTTAAAGGACTGTGCTTCTTCAAGGCCATCAGAGCACATGTTATAACTCCATCGATGACTTGAGACTATGACCCACAAGGGAGACATCCTGGAGGGTCTCACGTGTCTCAGTTCTGCGGACCCAGAACATAGGCCCTCGTTGCCTCAGGCCATTGCCTCTCTGTAAGGCCCTAGAACATCGGAAGGTCCTAGAAGGGATTAGAAGTCCAAGGGGTAGGAGAAAAGGCACCATTGAGGGACCTAGGACATAAAGAAAACTCCAGCAACTGGCTCTGAGGGCTTGGTCGGCTGGCCCTGCTTCTCTGGAGCTGGGTGGGGCCAGAGCGGCAGGGCCTGGAGGTATTTTTGTCTTGTTGCCTCAGCCCAGGCAGCGCCACTTGGAATGATTTATGATGGTGTCTTGGGTCTGTTGTGTAAACACAGCCCACACCAAGGGAGGCAGCTACATTCCCAGGGTCTTCCTCCATGGGTGCTGTTGCTCTAAAGTTATTCTGCTTGGGACTGAGGCTACACTATAAGTGTTCTCAAGTTAGCAAATCTAGAATGTTCGAATCACAAGAGACCGCGGAGGTTACCCAGGCCAGTTGCCTCATTTTACATTTGGGGAAACTGAGGCCTAGAGCCAGAAGGGGGTTGCCCGAGGTACAGCTAACGTGTGCATATGACTGGACTAGAGCACTATATATGTAGCCTCATCTCATCCTCCATGGCTACTGTAGCTCAGAGGAGAGTGGTGGAAGCCTCAGTCACAGTCCCAGCCTTTGTAGAGCTTAGGCTCTAGAAGGGACAGTCAGCCTTAAACAAAGAATTACAAGTGTGTAGAGAAGGAAGCGAGGTGATTTGTGGCTTATGACCAGGCATGACCTGGCCTGAGTTGAATGAAGGGTGGCTCCCCCGAGGGCGTGAGGTGCAGGAGAAAATTCAAGAGGCAGAAGAGCTGGTTCCTAATGCAGCGGAGGGAGGCGTCTTGGACAAGGACCTCGTGCAGGGGCAGGCAGTGTGAGATTCTGAAAATTGCCCCCCCCCTCGGGCCCGTGTAGAAGCCAGGTTCCCCCAGGGTGAGGCTGGGAGGGTGGTAGGAGGTCTGGGGGCTTGCAGGAGTTGGGATCACATTCTAAATGCGGGGTCACAAGCATTTCAAGCAGAACAGGAATGTGAGAGATTTGGTTGCTTTTCAAGTGAGATCTCTCTGGTTGCACTGAAGAGACCAGGCAGGAGAGCATAGGTCCAGTGCAGACACTGGTTCCTCACTCTGTCTCGTGTGGCTTCTGTAGCTCCATGCTCCCTATTAGTGTATGCACCAGGAATGTTGGATTCCAGGTGGGATTTCTTCCAGGGCAGGTGCTATGTGCACAGCTGGGCACAGGACACGTGCCCAGTGATGCCCATGTGGCCTACATTGGGGCGGACCCCAGACAACAGCACTTGTGCTTGTGTTCGAAGGACTTGATGGTAGCAGGTGGGGCTTGGATGCAATGCCCAGGGAAGACAAGGGGTCACCCGGAAGCCAGGGTGCCCTGTGGATGGGTGGAGGGCCCTTCTTGGACCCCAGGGTTTCCTCCAACACGAGTTCTCACGTTTACAGAGGTGTCCTGCAGGGTTTCCTCTTCACTGCCTCTGTCTTTCCACCTGTCTCCTATCTGTCTGCCTCGGCTGACCCCTCAGGAGGAATTATGAGAACTTCAAAGAAAGGCAAGGCTGGGTTTGAATGATGATTTTTCTGCTTACCAGCTGAGTCTCTTTGGGCAAATTTCTCAACCTCTCAGATTCTCAGTGACCTCATCCGTAAAATGGTCATATTCATATTATAGTCATGAACTTGTAAGGTTTGAATAAGATAATACATGACACACATTTAAGAACGCAGCACTCAGTAGCCACACAAGAAGCTGCTCTTGCTTGTTCTGTGTTCCTCTGGAAGCAACTGTGGCCAGGCCCTGGTCAGGCATTAGGTCATAATGGTGACCTCCAAAACTCCCCTTTCAAGTCTTGGGGAGGGATCATTGTCCTTGTACTCCAACTGGAGCACATGGGAGGGGGGTCTAGAAGGGGTTTGGGTCAAGAGTTGGATCGGATGCCATCTAAGCAATGCTGTTAAGGGCCCAGGCTCTCAACGTTCCCCTCGTTTTCCTCTTGCTATTTCTGTGTTCATTCAAATAATCATACATGTGGCAAACTCTCTACCAGGCCCCATGAAGGATGCCAGGGTGAGTAGGTTGTGGCCTGGGTGTCTGATAATGCTAGCAGGACGGTAACTGAGGTGGTGGTGAGACAAAACCTGTCCCTGAGAACTGTTTGCAGGAGTCAGTCACTAGCTCAGTGGTAAAAGATTCTGAGTCTTTCAATGCCTGAAGGCTGTCTTAGGAAAAGGGGTCAAATGGCATTTTGGGGGTCCCTGGAGGCAGCCCACACCAAGGGAGACAGCTACATTCCAGGACCCATGGTAGAAATAGCCATATTTTGTCTCATTAAAAGGAACAAAACTCTCTGATCCTGTGGGTGCCGAGAACAGAGGAGGCTGCTGGTAAGCAGGACAAACTCTGTCTCTGGGAGTCTCAGGCAAACGCCGGACAAGCACCCACAGGGGTGCTGTAAAAGGAGTGCCTGCCGTGGGCGGAAGCCCTGATGGAGTGACCTCTGGGCCTCCTAGCAGTTCCGAGACGCAGGAGCCTATGTTTCCATTGTCAGACTTGCACCAGCTTCCCTGGGATGCCCGCCAACTTCCTCCTCTGGGGCTCACCCTGGAGCTGACCTCACTCCTTCCTGACCTTGCTCCGGAACCTTGCTGTGCTAACGTACCAGCCCTGGGACCCACATGCCGGGTGACCACACCACGCATGAAATAGATTCCAGTCTGTGCTCCGGCTGGACAATTCAGTTTTGCTGTCATACCAGCCCCTCTTTAGGTGTTTGTGCGTCCTTTCCTAGATTTGTATTTCACACACATTTCATACCATAAAAAGGTATGCCAGCATCTGTTACAAACTTTTTAATTTTTTTTGGAAAGTCAACGGCACAGCAGTTCTAGAGTAAGACTACTGGATTCAACTCCCACCATGGTGTACTCTCAAGGGTCTTGGCCACTTAAACTGTGTAAACCTCAGTGTCCTTATCTATCAAACAAGGTAATAGTAACCCATAGTTTATAAGGATGCTGTGAGATGACACAGATAACAAATACAGAGTGCTTGGAATCACAGCTGCACAGTGCTACAGTTCTAGTAAATGTTAATGGCAAGTATTACATAATTATTTTGCTCACAATCTTTATTTTTTTATGTATCAATTTTAGAACTATTTCTTGCATCCATTAGAAATCAGAATACTATCAGCTTTGAGATGGTTCTAGAGGTTACCAAATCCAACCCATTTTGCACGGCTAAGGAAATTGAGCCTCAGGGCTCCAGTGGCACAGCCAGGAATGGGATCCACGGTCTTGGCGCTTGTCTGATGCCCTTTCGCTCATCATGACTTCCCTAATAAATATTAATTAAGGGTTATCTCATCTTTCTTATAGAGCTTTAAAAAATAACAAATGCCTCGCCAGCGATTTCTTGGATATAACACCAAAAGCTCAGGCAACAAAAGCAAAAACGGACAAGTAGGACTGCCGCAAACCAGAACTTCCACACAGCAAGGAAGACAGTCAGCAAAATGAGAAGGCAGCCTATAGGCTGGGAGGAGTTGTTTGCAAGCTGTACATTTGATAAAGGATTAATATCTAAAATTTACAAGAACCCCCTACAACTCAATGGCAAAAAACCAAACAACATGGTTAAAAAATAGGCGAAGGAATTTGCTATGGGATGAATGTTTGTCCCCTCCAAACTCACATTGGAGCTTCACGTCTAATGTGGCAGTGCTGAGAGGACAGATTGATGGCTTATCACCAGAGTGGGTCTGCTATTATAGCCAGCCTGGTTCTCAGCACCCCTCTTGCCTTGTTATGCCTTCTACTCTGTTAGGACACCACATGAGAATCCACCAGCAGCTAGCCAGATGTGGCTGCTAAATTTTAAAAAATTTTATACATATATATAAAATGCAATGTACAATATGTATTATACGTATAATATGTCTTTAAAATGTGTATTATATATAGTATATACATACATATATATTTTTTATTTTAAAGATGTGGGGTACAATTCAGGATTAGGTATAAAAGTGCACATAATACAGGTAAAATTTGGGCCTCCCTTTGGTCCCCACTTTGCCTGGTTTGAAATGAGGTACCCTTATTGATGTTATGTGCCCCCCTCAGCCCCCGCCCCGGCAGTATCCTCAATCTCTTTCTTATTGTATTGTGGTAAATGTTCAGAATCCACTTATGAGTGAGAACATGTGTTACTCAGTTCTTTGTTTCTGTGATAGATCACTGAGTATGACTCTAAATCCATCCAAGTGGCTGCAAAGTCCCTATGTTTGTCTTTATGGCTGCATAATATTCCATCGTGTATATGTACCACATTTTTTTAAATCCAGTCCAGTTTCGATGGGCAGCACAGTTGGTTCCACGGCTGCTCAACTTTGGACTTCCCACCCTCCATAACTGTAAGAAATACACTTATTTCCTTTATACATTACCCAGTCTGTGATATTGTTATAGCAATGCAAAATGGACTGAGGCAGAAAACTGGTACTGAGCGATGGAGTGTGGCTGTAATAAATACCTGAAAATGTGGAAGCAGTTTTGGAACTGGGTGATGGGCAGAGGCTGGAACCATTTTGATGTGAGTTCTGGAAAACGCTGTATTGGTGTGAGTTAAGGGTGATTCTTCACTCAGAAGAGAAGACAAGGGAAAGGAAAAGTCTGGAACATCTTAGAGGTTCCATAAATGGTTGTAATCTAACTGTTGACAGAAATATGGGCAGTGAAAGTCATTTTGTTAGCCTCGATGTAAATGAGGAAAAGGTGCTGAAACCTGGAACGAAGTTGTCCTATTGAGAAAGTAGCAAAGGATTTGTATGCAGTAGGTTCAGGCCCTAGGACTTTGCAGAAGGTTGAACTTGAGAGCAATGAACCAAAGAAATATCAAAGTGGAAAAGCATTGAAGATTCTGCATGGCTACTTTTGACTGTTCACAGCGAGATGCAGGAGCAAAGTGATGATCAAAAGACAGAACTTCTAATTAAAAAGGAAGCAGAGCATAATTATTTGGAAAATAATTTTCAACCTGGCCATATGAGGCACAAAAGAGCATGTTTGGGAGAACAATGTTAAGGAGTGGCTGAGCTACTGGTGATTGAAAGATGAGAATGAATGGTCGAAGCCAGGCGCTTTTCCTCAGGCCACTGGGAGAAAGAACCCAAAGGCGTTTCAGAGGACTTCAAGCTGCTCCAGAGGCCACCAGCCATCAGCCTGGGTTGTCCATGTGATGCTAACTCTGCAGATGTGCAAATGCAACAGCTCTGGGGCCATGGTAGCCTCCACCTAGATTTCAGACGGTGTGTTGAAAAGCTGGGCCCAGGCAGAAACCCAACACAGGTACAGAGTCATCACAGAGGGTATCTGCCAGGGAAATGCCTGCTGGAGCCATGGGAGTAGGGCTGCCACCAGGCCCCCAGAACAGTCGTCCCACCAGCAGCATGCAATGCCTGCCTGGGAAAGCCTCAGGTCCCAGACAGCAGCCACATGGACTGCATCCCAAGGGGGTGGGGCTACCGACCCTGACCACCTCCAGCCCAGTGGGCACAGGATACTGGACCTGGAGTCGAAAGAGATGATGCTCTAACTTTAAGATTTAATGTCTGCCCCACTGGGTTTTGGACTTGCTGGGGGCCTGTAACTCCTTTCTTCTGGCTTATGTCTCCCTTTTGTAAAGGGATGTGTACCCTATGTCTGCTTTGGAAGTAGATAACTTTTTTGATTCCATAGGTTCACAGAGGAGACTCTGGACTTTTAAGGTGATGTTGGAAAAAGTTAAGACTTTGGGGCTGTGGGAATGAAATTATTGTATTTGTATGTGAGAAAGATGTGAGTTTGGGGGGCTCTAGGAACAGAACACTATGGTTTAAATGTTTGTCCCCTCTGAAACTTATGTTGAAAATTAATCCCCAGTGTAGCAGTATTAAGAGGTAGGGCCTTTAAAAGGTGAGTGGGTCACAAGAGACTTCCTCATAAATAGATTAATACATTCATAGATGAAAGGATCAGAGGGCTAATGGATTAATGGGTTGTCATGAGAGTGGCTCTATTATCAAAGTCAGTCTGGCTCTCAGCACTTCTGTGAAGCCTTCTGCCATGTCATGGCATAGCACAAGACTCCACCAGAGGCCAACCAGATGTGGCCACCTGATCTTGGACTTCTCAGTCTTCAGAACTGTATAAAATAAATTTATTTTCTTTATAAATTACCCAATACGTGGTATTCTACAAAACAGACTAAGAAAGAATTGAATAGATGTTTCTCCAATGAAGACATACACGTAGCCAACAGGTATGTGAAAAGGTGCTAACATCACTAATCATCATGGAGATGCAAATCAAAACCAGGATGGCTATTATAAAAAAATAAACAAATAAGTAAAAGGTAGCAGATATTGGCAAAGGTGTGGAGAAAAGGAAACCCTTGTTGGTGAGAAAGGAGATTGGTGCAGCCAATATGGAAAACAGTATGGAGAGTCCTCAAAAATTAAAAATAGAACCACCATCTCATCCAGCAATCTCACTTCTGGGTCTATATCCACGGAGATTAGAATTAGGATCTCTGAGAGATCTGTAGTCCCATGTTCCTTGCAGCAATATTCCCGATAGCCATAGCAACCTAAGTGTCTGTAGTCTGTTGACGAATAAAGAAAATTGGGCACATGCATACAATGAAATATTATCCAGTCATAGAAAAGAAGGAAATCCTGCCATTTGCAACAATGTGGATGAACCTGAAGGACATTGTGGTGGTGAAATAAGCCAGGACAGAGAGACAGATACTACATGATACCACTTATGAGTGTATCTAAATAGTTAAATTCATAGAAGCAGAGACTGAATGGGGAATGCCAGGGGGAGGAGGGAGGAGACAGGGAGCAGCATTGGGTAAAGTATACAATGTTTCGGTTATACAAAGTTAATAAGTCCTAGAGGTCTGCTCTTCAGTGTAGGGCCTATAGTTAGCAATGCTAGATTATGTACTTTAAAATAGGCTAAGAGGTTAGAGCATAAATGCCCTACCACACACACATACACATAGTAGGTCAGGAGGAAACTTTTGGGGGTGACAGACAGGTTTATGGCATAAATTGTGGTGATGGTTTCACAGAAGGGGACTTATCTCCAAACTCAGCAAGTTGTACATTAAATATATACAGCTTTTGGTATATCGATCATACATCCATAAAGTAGTTACAAAACAAGCATGCAATTAAATAAACACGTTTCCATTTCAGCAAAGAGTGTTGTTTAAACAGTTGAAAGCAAGAGAATGGGATTTATAAGCGACCTGCCCTCTCTGTGTTTCAGAGGACGTGGGACCTTGACTTCCAGGGCGCCCAGCGCTGTGCTCTCCTTCCCCGGCCCCGCTCTGAGAAGCACGGTGGCCCTCAGATGACCTTGCATGATCTCCTCCTCTCCACATGCTCCTGCTTTACTTCGTGGAACACCAGTTCCAGGGCCGGCACTCTCAACGCGTGTGGTTTAAATCACAGACAGATGTGCTGCCAGGCTGTTCTCGGCGTGTGTAAAGTTTATTTTTGTTTCAGCGGTAGGCAGCTCACCCTGCTGCCGCGACACCTGCCGGGAGAACTCTGAGCCATGTGGACGGCACAGCGTTGCTCAAGTAGGTCCACGGGCTGCAAAGAGGTGTGGCGT
Organism: Tarsius wallacei; assembly: GCA_963574415.1. Classification (NCBI taxonomy): domain Eukaryota; kingdom Metazoa; phylum Chordata; class Mammalia; order Primates; family Tarsiidae; genus Tarsius; species Tarsius wallacei. The sequence continues at coordinate 8,768 of CAUYQG010239406.1, read as the reverse complement.
GATACCAGGACGTTTCAGGGAGAGGAGATTTTTCTGGAACTGGTGGCAACTTGGATTTGGGAGTTTATAAGAAAGCATGGCCAGGGAACAGCCAAGGTTAGGCGGTGATCCACCAGGACCGAGGGACACAGAGCGAACCATGCAGCTCTGGCTGTCCCAGCAAAAGCTGTGTTAAATGGTAGGCCTGCACGCCTCGTATATATCTCTGATTTCAGGTGTGTGACCCAGATTCCAGATTTGAAAGTGTACTGTGAGTAAAGAAATCTGAGAGCCATTGTCCTAAGTGTGACATGGAACACAGTGTTCCCTGGTGACATAATTTTGAGCAATGCAGGCTTGAGCAAAATTCAGTGGATTTTCTCACTGCAGAATGTCTCAGTACCTTGAGTGAATTCCCTGGAGGTTTACGACATAGCATTCATCTATCCTTCTTGGTCACCGAGTCATGTTCTTCTTTCTAAGAACATGTGTGGACTAGTATTCTGAGGAAATATTCTGGAAAGTGCTGTTCCAGAAAGGCTTCACCGTCTCTCTTTTGCCCAAGGAAGGTCCAGGGACTGTTACACAAAGGGTTAATCCAAAGACTCCCCTTCTCTATCCCTGACCAGCTCTAAGGTGCTTCCTGAGCCATCTGGGAAGGCTCCCAGAGCTCACACTCCCTCAGGGAAGAGGGAACACTTCTTTTATTTATTTATTTACTTATTTTGAGTTGGAGTCTCACTCCGTCGCCCAGGGTGGAGTGCAGTGGCATGCTCATGGCCACTCCATCATCGACCTGCTGGGCTCAGGCAATCCTTCCACCTCAGCCTTCCAAGTAGCTGGAGCTACAGGTGTGCACTACCACGCCCGGCATTTTATTTTATTTTATTCAGTTTAGTTTTATTTTATTTTATTTTAATGTCTCACCAAGTTGCCCAGGGTCTTGAACCCCTGGGCTTGAACCCCTGGGCTCAGGCAATCCTTTAGCCGTGGCCCCCCAAAGTGCTGGGCTTACAGGCTTGAGCCACCACGCCCAGCTGGGAGTCACTTCTTAACACAGGAAAGGAACACGGTGACTTATACAGGCAACCTGGGTTAGAGCATCTCTGGGGACTTGGCCTCCTTCATCGGAGACTTTTGTGGGTTTCTTTTGCTCACAACATTGTTTCCAAAACGCAACATCCAGGCGGCTCCTGCACAGACCAGCTGCAGGCTGGAGCTGACATCTCTCCATCTTGCTGGGCACCATGGAGAGTCTTTGGTTTTTCCAGAATACTGCGGGCAATGCTGAGCCCCTGGCCAGGCACCTCTAGCCTGAACACGTTAGTCACTGGGGGTCTGTCCAGGTTCATGCACTGCTCTTGTTGGTAAAATAAGGAGATGAGATGGGCTGCAATGAACACAACCTTTCACAGAGCCAGCACTGTGCTAGACTCTGTGCTTTGACAGCACAGCAGTGAGTAAATGTGTTTTTTGACAGAGACATGACAGCTTGTGATCTGCAAAAGTGCCTCAGAGAAAGGGGCGAGGGATGGATCCTGGCTTGCTGATCCTGAAGATGTCTCCAGAGCTGGTGTTCTTATACACGACATGGAGCCTCTTTTCTTGGGATCTTAGTATCTTAGGTCTTTTCCTCCTGTTGTGACCACCCAGAGTCGTCTGATGCTCAAAACACTGTGAAGGTCCATCTTGCTTTCAGCAGGTACTGATCTGCTTCTGACAGTAGACTTATCTCAGGCCAGCCCAACAGAGCTCTCCTGATTCCTTTTTCTTAGCAGGGTGGTGCTTCTTCTGAACACGACTGCCTGGGCACTCAGGTTGGAGCAGAGGAGGAATTGTGTGCAGGTCCCCACTGAGGGAGGAAGGGGGTGGGTCCCCAGTGGTGGACACCTCAGGGCCTGCCGCTTCCCCGTTGCCTAAAGAAAAGAGCCAAAGCACTTTGCCCAAGAGTCTACACCTGCAAGGGCCCACGTTCTGCTGGGCTGTCTGCTCTCTTCACCTCCTTCCTGGTCTTTTCTTCTCCTCCTCCTTCTCTGTCCACATTCCAAGTACCCTCCATGAGGGTAATGAAGTCATCAGTCCTGGTGAGTTGCTGGTCAGTTTCAGATAGAAGGTCCAGGACACGTGGTGTCATCTCCAGCCACCCTGGGTGTGAGGACCTTCTAGCCTCCTCTCCGACAAAAACCCTGTTCCACCAGGGACAGAATGCTCGGAAGCAGCATTGTTAGAGGCGCTGCCCCAGGTACCCCGCCCTTGCGCTTCCTCACCTCCCATCCCCAGGGGTGCTATCCAAACAAAGAGCTGGCGCAGGAACCCTGGAAACCTGGAGCTGGAGTCCAGGGATGGGAGGCCCCCGCTGAAGCTGCAAGGGCCTGGCGGAGATGAGGAGGAGGGACTGTCCCCCCAAGCCAGCCTGACATCTGCATACAGTCTTCTCCAGCCCCAGCCCAAGCTGCCAGCAGCCCCTGCACATCACCCAGTCTAGGAAATGCCTCCTGCCACTTGGCCAAGAAGCCTGAAGTCACTCATGGTTCTCTCGGAACTCAGGATTGTCAACCTCCACCTCCCCTCCTCCCTTCCTCCTTCTCTCCCTCCCTCCTCCTCAGGCCCTCCCACCCTCCTCCCTTCCTCCTTCCTCTCTTCTTTTCTTCCTTCCTTCCCCCTCCCTCCCTTCCTTACTTTCCTTCCATCTTCCTTCCTCCTCTACTGAATGTATCCCTTTCAATGGATTGATTTTATTCCTTCCTTCCTCCTTCCTGAACCTCCCTTCCTGGTCTCCTGCACCTGCCTCAGTTTTCCCTCTTCTCGGTCTCCTCCTTCATCTGACACTCAGACACAGAAGAACTGCTACTGCTGACTCCACTGTCTCCTCCTTCTTTGCTCGACTCCTCTGTGCCACCATGCTGCCACTGACTCTGCCTTTTAATAGGTAACCGATGACCTCCCAATAGCCTCTTCTTTTGCATTCTAGTCAAATCCATTGGGGCATTCAAATTGAAAAAAATTTATTACAAAAATAACATCAAAAATACTTTTTACCATGATGCAAACACTGAAGAAATATGTAGAGCGGTAAGTGAGACATCATCAACCCCTCTGCCTTGATGCCCTCTCAGAGGTAAGCCCTCCACAGAGTTTGTAAAAGTCCCTGTAGACTGTTGCTTATGAACTTACAAGTTAGGGTCATCTCAACACATCCTTCTGCAACTGGCGTTTTCACTTAACACTGTATTGCAGATGTCTTTCCACGGACATCTACACCGACAGACCTCATTCTAAAAGGCCAGATGGTCTTGTCCACTCTATGGCTATATTAATTTATTCAGCCAATCTCCTTTTGATGGATATTGAGGTTGTTTCCATGTATTTATTTGTGTTCAGTCATGCATTTATTAATTTCCATTATACACAATGCTGCAGTCATTTCCTGCACACGCATCTTTGCACACCTGGGCTCGGGGCCCTGGGCACTGCTCATCCCGCACCTTCTGACTCTCCTTGGATCTCCATTTTCTATCTTGGCTCTTTTCTGCTGCAGCAAAGCGGCCTCTCCCCTATGTGTACAGGTGTTTCTGTCTGGAACCTTGCCTCCAGAAATGCCTGCTTCCTACCCACCTTCCCACCAGGTGTTGCGTGAAACTGTCTGTGTTCTCAGACTGGTCTTCCCGGCGGCTTCCTCTGGAGGCATGTGCTGGCATGGATGCGGTGCTATTCCACCCTGTAAAGTGGGATGGGGAAGCTTGCTAAGTGAAGGGACTTGTCCAGGCCATCTCACTAGCTAAACACAGGAGCCAGGATCCAACCTCCATCTTGTTTTCCTGAACAGTCCAGGGACTTGACCTGCTACGTCAGCTCCAACATTCATAGGACTTTGCACGCACCCTACTACCACACTGACCAGATTAGACAGCGGTGGCTTATTCACTTGGGGAAACTTGGTCTGTTTCCCTCTCCTCAACCCTGTCTTTTCCTTTCACGCTAACTGTGTTTACTACAGAACCTGCGTATTCTGGGTGCTGTTTGGATTGGAATGAATGAACCTACGTTTGCTGAATGAAGAATGCCAGAGCTCCCTGAACCAGATTAACAGTCAAATTTCATCACTCAACAATGCATGAGGATCTTGGGGTTTATTTCTGGATCGTTTGTGAAAGTCACCCCCCCCCCACCAGTGTCCCAATTAACTAAATGACAAGAGGTTCTCTTGATTGGCAGGTAGGGAACTTAATGGTTTAAGAAACACAGGTGGATGGCCAAGGTTCTGATTCCAGCTCTGTTATTTATTGGGCAGTTATTCAAGTTCCATGATCCTTAATTCCCTCACCAGTAATATAGAGCTAATGACAATTACCTGCTCATGGGGTTATCCTGCAGATGAAATAGGGTAGCTAGGATGAACCACTTAGCATGGTGCCTGGCATACAGAAGGCACACAATTAATGTTAGTTGCATTATTGCCCTTAGGAGCAGCAGTAGCCACTTTGAGTCTTTGATCAAAGCCAACTTAGATCAGGCATTTATGTCCCTAACTCTCCCTGAAGCTTTTCCTGGGATGAGTTTTCAGTTTAAATTGCTACAAAAGCTCTCCTTCGTGCCCTTATTTGTAAAGCAAACATTGACTGAGTGCCTTCTGTGTGCCAGGCTCTCTCCTGGCAGCACCTGGCGGGCCCTTTACCTGTGGGTGGAGAACGGGCTTACTCAAATAAGGGTTCCTGGGAGGGCAACGTTTTCCTGCTTGCTTGCAGTTTAGATCATGGCATGATCTGCTAAAAAATATAGCTTTTTCTTGTTAAACTTGGAGGATTTGTTTCAAGACATTTTCTCACTAGGTCTGCAGGTTTTGTACCTTGGGGCATGAGGGTATAGACAGTAACTTCTATAATCTGACTCATAGCACCGGGGCCAGGGCTACTTTTGCTTTTGAGACAAAAGCTTTCCTGTATCAGCTCCTCCTGAAGGTGACTTTAGGAAACAGCTTTTGTTTTGTTATTCGTTGCATAGTTTCTACTCACCTCCAAGTGTTAATGGGGGGGGGGGGGGGTGTCTGTTGTTGTTTTGTTTGTGCTTAACAGAGTCTTTCTGAGGACTGTGTTAGGGCAGGACCCCACCCCTGGCAGCAAAACAAAAGCAAACAAGCAAGAAAATCTCCCAACTCAAATCCCAACAGAAGCAAATGACTCAGTTCAAGCAAACTTTCTAGACTTAAGTGATAAATTATTCAATTTAGGAGTTATATGCCCTCAGAAAACCACACAGAGCATCTTAATTAATTTATCTCAAAGGGAGGAAATTCCTTAGTAAGGCCACTCAGCTCCAGAATGGAGTCTCTTTTGCATCTGACTTACATGTCTGCTGTCCTGAGCTAGGCAGCTCCTCCTCCAGGGCCTGTCTGTGCCAGAAGTCCAGCTTCAGATGCCAGAAGGTAAGAGAGGAGAAGGGCTCGCTTCTTTTGGTGGGGGCTGTGGCCTCCCATTATATAAGCATCTGGCTGCAGACACGGGGACACCTGTCCGTCAAGGGACAGGGCCCCGTGGGTGCTGAGTGTCCCTAGACACTCAGTCCTGGGGCCCTGGGGGCCTCTTCCAGGAAGCTTCTTGTTGAAGCTCTGGCTTCTTGGTCACCTGCTCTGTCATCTGGACTTATCAGACCGCTGCTCAGGAAGATTGTGATCCCCATAAGGCCGAAACACTCTGGACAAGCCCCTCCCGCAGTCCTGGGCCTCAGTCCCTCAGCCAGGAGGTATGGAGACCCATCAAACACGTCTGAGCCAACTGGCTTGAATGTTCAGGGGCTCCAGAATCCATGATCTCGCCAGGACTGTGACCTCGCTGGGCAGGACAGTGAGGATGGAGCCTCTGCTGGATTCCTGGGCATCCCGGGTGGGGCGGCCCCTAATGACTCCCTAATGATGGAAGCAACCTGTTTCTCTAACCTCTGGCTAGGGCAGCTCAAGTCTGCCACACCCCACTGGGCTGCAGAGACTTATGGAATGCTCTTGTCAGGGAGCTTCAGCTCAGAAACCTGACACTTGCAAACAGGACAGACAAAGATTGCACAAGCAGTGGAGCCAGGTGACCCACTGATCACATCAGTTTCAACTCTGGTGCTCTGGGAGCTCTCTGAGGGAACGCCCTTCTTGGCCATGGCAGAAGGAACCCTGAGTATTTTGTCCTCGAGAGGGAGAGTGAGAGGGCCCATGTGGATTTTGAAAGCTTAGTGCTGAACTGATTTCGTGCCCTAATGATTTTGAAAGCCTGTGTGTTGGGGGAGGTGGTGGCAGAGCCTTGGACTGGATTCAGGAGACCAGGATTCCAGTTCTGGCTGTGCTCCATAGAGCAAGTGGTTTCATCTCTCTGGGCTCAGAGTTCTCACAGAGTGGTGTCTCTCCATGGTCTCTACCTGGTCTGATCCTCTGAGATGCTCAGCCCTTAAGACAGAAACCTCCATCCTGATGTACGATAGGCCAGATCGCCCACTTCCTCCCTGCTGGAGACAGAGCTTTGCTGGGGAGGGTACGGTCCCTCCCAGGTGCCTCTTTTTGGGGTGTATCCAAGAGACTAGGGGAGTGCAGAGATGCTTGGGGACTGCAAGGTGCTCCAAGGATAATCACCGGCTAGTTCAGGAATGCCTCCCACCCCAGTTGCCTGGGAACCAGCATTTCCTAAAGTTAAGAGCTTGGGCTCTGGACTTAGGTGGACTGTCTTTTATATGCCAGCCTCGCCAATCATTCCAGTTCATCATTCAGCAATTATTTATCAAGTGCCTATTTTGTGCCAAGCATTAAGCTATTTTGCATATCTTGGCACACTTAATCCCCACAGCCTATGAAACAGGTACCAATTTTAATTATCTCCATTTCACAGATGAGGAAACTGAAACTCAGAGAGGTCATGTGACTCATCTAAGGTCACATTCAAGGGGCACACCTGGGACTGAAATCCAGGACTGATCGGAGCTACAGTTCTCTACATTCTGTTGTGCCCAGACCTAGTGACATTTAAACCTCACATAAACATCTACCACGTAGGCACGACTGTCTCTACTTTACAACTAGACATGGAGAGCCGGTGTTTACATAGCTTCCCTTGGTCGAGGTCACTGACAGCAGAGCTGGGGCTCAGCTGGGGTCTACTCAGCCCACATCTGTGCCTCTGAAGGTTCCATGGGAGGCCTTGACCTCAGCCTCTCAGAAAATCCCCTGCAAGTCTGTCGCACCATGCAGTCACCCAGCTGTCCTCTTCTGAAGGAGGGACAGAGCTCAGGCCCCACAAGGTGTCGTGAGGAGGTATGAGGCACGTGTGACACCTGCAGCCCAGCTCCCGACCGCCTGCTCTCTTGGGCCTGACCTGGCATTTCCAGCCCTGACCCTCCTGGCCCTGCCTTCTCCCAAGGACATTTTTAGAATCACTGAGAGCCTCGCTGCAAAAGGACAGGAAAGGGAGGAAAGCGTTGTTCCTGCTTCCACTCCTGGGTGTTTCCCAGATTGAACGGCAAGTTGCGTGTTGCCTCTAAAAACCTTGACATCCATCACATCACAGTCCGAGCCATGTCCCAGGAGGAAGCTGCACGGGCTGCCTTTCCTCTCCAGCGATGGCACTCAGGCCTGACTCAATTAGAGATGCCACATTCTGGGACTCGAGGCATGACAGTGACAGTGTGGTGACTTGTAGCCGTCCCAGAAAGACTGGAAGGTGACATTCCTGAGCAGATTTGGGCATGGGACTCTTCTCTCTCATGAGGAGAGAGCACTTGTAAACAGACAGGCTAGGGCTTAGGAGAGTCTGAAAAAGGATTCGACCCTCCTTCACTTTTTTTGAAAACTTGAAGGTGCAGTCATTGTCCCTCTCTGATCCAGCTGCCCTCAGGAATCCTGAATCTGTACAAACCTGCAAATAGCTACCCAGGTCTCGCAATCGGACCCAGAAGCGCAGCTCAGGGATCCCCCACTGACCCTTAAGGAGAGGAGAGAATACCCAAGGCACCAGCTGCAGGGGACTAGGACTCCACTTCATCTGTCCCTGAGTTTTTGCACTTGAGTATTGGCTCTCTCCCCTCCTGCCCAGTCATGCTAAAGGGGGCACAGGAAGATGGTTTTATTCATTCTGAGGTTTTGCTGGTGTCTATTTGGGGCCCAAGGTCAAGAGAGAGAAGCAGACTCACTGGCTCGGCATGGGATAGGAGCATTCCTTTACTCAAGCAGACCACCATGTGGCAGGGGCAAGTCAGGGGGTTTGTAGGCACAGCCTTCCTCGGCAGGACAAGGGACCTCCAGGTAAGCCATGGCTCCCTTAGGGTCTACTCACTCTCCTTCTCTCAATGGAAACAGGGGTACAGGGACACTGACATCCCCCATCTAACAATTAGCTGTTGAAAATCTCTACCTGTGGTGGCTCCACAAATGTAGCTGTAGTTAGCGAAAGGAAGAAGGAAAACACCCCCAGGGAAAGGGCCTGCAGGATGAGTTGCAGACCTAGGCTCCAATCGTGACCTTGCCCCTAGCTTCTGTGTGAATGTGGCCGAGTCGCTGGCCCTCTCTGTGATTGTATTGTGTGAAGGCAGACACTGGACAGTGATCTCCGAGGTCCTTCCAACTAGGCTGACCAACCATCCCAGTTTGCCCAAGACTTCTGGTTTCAGTACTTTTTTTTTTTTTGAGTTGGAGTCTCACTCTGTTGCCCAGACTGGAGTGCAGTGGCCGCTCCCGGCCACCGCAGCCTCGACCTGCTGGGCTCCGGCGATCCTTCCTCCTCAGCCTTCCGAGTAGATGGAACTGGTTTCAGTACTGACAG